>CATPAA010000011.1:0-217970 GCA_954870645.1 Agrotis clavis
TTCTTTTTATAACTAAGGATCATACATTGTAGCCTAATTTCTGGCTTGGCTATTTCTCATATACGAAATGTATATCCTTCATAAGTTCTAAACCTTGTCAGTTTTAGGGTTCCGTAGTCAACAAGGAACCCTTATAGTTTCGCCATGTCCGTCCGTCCGTCCGTCCGTCCGTCCGTCTGTCCGCAGTTTAGCTCAAAGACGCACAGTACTAGAGAGCTGTAATTTGGTGTAAATATACGGATTTGTTGTACCGAAAAAGTGGTAAAATAAAATCTCGTAAAATATATTTTTTTAGGGTACCTCCTGTACACGTAAAGTGGGGATGTTTTTTTTTTTCTCACGTACCCCTTAGTGTGGGGTATCATTAAATGGGTCTTTAAAAAATATTGATAGTTTCCATTAACAATTTTTTGATAAAAAATTTCGTTTGTGAAATATTAAGCTTTAAAGTGCTAAGTTTTGCTCGACTCGAGTGTCCCCCCCCCCTCTACCAGCTAAACGGTTATGTTTGGGGGTGTGAAAAAATTCACAATAGTAGTATATATAACGAAGTTTAAAAGAAAATTATCATGACTAAGTAGGCTTTACAACTTTACGAGTAATAGTCGACCAACTTATAAAATGTACTTGGATAACATATTTTCTTAAACAAAATGTATTGGAGAAAATGTTCTTCAACTGCAAATGTAAGTTTGTCAACTTTATTTTTACAGCTTTAATAGGTATGTTTTTACGGTATGTTTTTTGGTTTACCCTTGTTTGGCAGAACAACGTTTCGTCGAAAATCACTCCGGCTAATTTTGGTTACCATAAAGTCGTTTCGTAGATCATTTCACCGAATAATTAATTTTTATGTTTTCATTTAGCCTATTTATTTCTTTGAAATAATTTCATTTGACCGAATTTTCAAATGCACTAATTTTATTTAAACTAATGTTTCACTAGACTAATAATGATTTAGTCGAAATATCGCATCGAATATTCAGTTAAATATTCGTTTTCTTTCATTGTCTATAAAAAAATCGGGCTCTGCCGAGCTACCTTGGTAGGTGGTAATCAGCAATTTTACCAAGGATGCAAGAGCGAGCGAAGCGAGCTCGGAACCTGGGGCACCCCGACTCGGACAGGTTAGGTTCGAAGGGGATGGCGGGGTCTGAAAGACCCCGCCATCCCCTTCGTGTTAGGTTACTTTAAACCTTGCAAACAGAAATAGGAGCCCCGCGAAGCGGGGCTCCGTCGAGCTACCTTGGTAGGTAGTACTCGGCAATTTGACTAAGGATGAAAGGGCGAGCGTATATTACTGATAACCACCTACCGAGGTAGCTTGACGGAGCCCCGCTTCGCGGGGCTCCTATTTCTGATTGCAAGGCTTAAAGTAACCTAACACGAAGGGGATGGCGGGGTCTGAAAGACCCCGCCATCCCCTTCGAACCTAACCTGTCCGAGTCGGGGTGCCCCAAGTCCCGAGGTCGCTTCGCTCGCTCTTGCATCCTTAGTTTAGTTGCTGATTACCACCTATCAAGGTAGATCGACGGAACAAATATTTACAATGTTTTCTTTTCTGCATTACATTACACCAATCGAATATTCGATAAACTAAATGTTATACCACCTGAACATTACACCAAATGAACATTATACCTTTTGATCAATAGCGCAAATGTTGTTATCGCAAATAAATATTCGATGAAATGAAAATTAAGTAAACCGATATTATACAAACTGATTATTTTCTCAAACGTTGTTCGAATTAGTAAAATTATATCAAAAGTTGTTCTACCAAACAAGGGTGAACCATGTTTTTTAAGGATAGGTAGGTTTTCATCTTCAACTATTTTTAACTAACTTCAAAAAAAGGAGGAGGTTCTAAATTCGTCGTAATCTTTTTTTTATGTATTTTCCCCGATTTCTCAGACTCCTAGACCGATTTTGAAAAAATCTTCTTTTTAAAATTAAATCAGTTTAGTTAGTTCGCATAAGTATTTTGATGGGCAACTACGGAACCCTACACTGTGCGTGGCCCGACACGCACTTGGCCGGTTTTTTATTTTATTATTCCGAAAATTGGGTTTGCTGGTAGTACTAACCATCGAACAATTCGTATATGAGAACTAGCCAAGTCAGGGGCATATGCCCCGCGCTACCATATTTGTTTGTTAATTCGGTTGTTGTCGAATGTAAACAGTGTTTTGAATAAATTTAAATTGATGTCGTGTTGAAAGTAACTCACAGCTTTAGAATTAGTTAAATATGAAATTGTTGTGGAAGTAAAATTAATCTGTGATTGACCAAAGAAGTGCAGTTTGAATGATAAGTAAGTTACTGTTGTTCTCCGAACATAGTCTAAATTACATATTGCATGCGCGTGAACATATTATGTGATATCTGATTTGATAACATTTACAATGTCAGATATTGAACCTGTCGATCAACTAAGAAATATCTCAGAAATATTAGCTATGTTGAACGGTCTACTATAAAGCCGACCAAAAAAAAAAAAATAATAATATACATGTTGAATTGAGAACCTCCTCCTTTTTTTTTCGTCGGTTAAAAAGCGAGCTCCCAGCTGTGTCAAAAGATTTACTACATATTAAACTGTTCCTATTTAAACAGCAGTCACATCCATTGCAGCACAGTGGCTACAGCTGCAGGCCCTGTGCTCAGCCGCGCCCGCTGACGAGTGCGGCCGCGCGCTCACCGCCGGCCGACTGCAGTCAAGCGAAGGCGTGATCTCGTTTCGTCTTTATTGGCTCTCGCTTTACGGAATCTTCGTCGACATTTCGAACAAAGCTATTTCCAATTTTCTCGAGTGCTAATGCTAAGGAATTTAGATTTCCTCGTAAGAATCGAGGATTCAATAAATTCCGTCGTAACAGAGATTTCCACAATTTGATAAGTGCGTGGTGCGTCCTGCTCGCAGTCAGTAGGTGTCATGTGTCTCAGTTGCTCCAGTAAGCATGTGCGGGGGCCTGTAGCCTCAACGACTTGATGAATATTAGCTTGTGAGTTGTCATTAGATTTGTCATAATTAACTATTTGGGACTGTGGACGCTACATTTTCAGGTCGACTTCCGTTACCATCGATCGGCTATGTTTCAAAAAAATATTACAAAAAAATATGTATGCTTCCTTATATTTAACTAATAGCCAAAAATGTTATGAATAAAATATAAATATTAATATATTCCTTTATTTCAGGAAACATAAATAACGTAATTATCACACACATATTTGTGAGCTGGCCAATTAAAACCGTATCTTTCGACTGCATTCATATAATCTTGTTTCCATCTTTTCAGTTCGCTTTAATGTGCAATCGTGGTTTTTGATTTTTTTATTATTGTAGAAATTAAGAATTTGATTTATTTCATCGCACGGCCAATGCCCTGCATATCACAGTTATGAGTGCCATCTTCTGTCACCCACTGACCAAGGTGCTTGAACTGCTTTAATCCCTCTTTGGTAAACGGGCGAATTGTATGGGAAAAAAACCCACGGCGGACATCAATCAAACCTTGAGGAGCTAAATGTCTCTTGGTTACCATGGTAAGGGCATTCTTGTGGGCTGTGGGTTTTTTTTTTTTTTTGAATATTTTACATTATTTATTCGGCGTAGGTAATTAATGCAGTTTCATCTAAAAATATGGCAGGGGTCGATTTCCTGCCACCGCAAGCCGGATCGCCCGGAGGATACGGTGGAGCATATGGTGCAGGTCTGCTCCGCTTGGCCAGAGCACCGCACTGAGGTGATAGGCGCGACCTCTCCCACCCGGCATTGTTCGAGATCATGCTGCGGGGTGAGACGGAATGGGAAGTGGTCGCCTCCTTCTGCGAAGCAGTCATGCTAGCGAAGGAGGAGGCGGGATGCGTGAGGGAGCGGATAGCGTCCACCTCACGACCCAGCCGCCTCAGGAGACGCCCACGGCAACGGACGTCGCGGGTCGATTTTCGGGCATGCCCGGGTTTCAAAGAGCTATCAGCAATATGACGGGGCCCCCCTCTTTGAAGGCCAAAGCCTGCCGGGGTCGTGGGTCTATTGGGTCAACATGTCCCCGGAACGTAAAGAGCTATTGAAGGACACCATGGATTTTGTTCAGTACAAGTCTGAAAGTCCCTGCCCTATTTTTCCCACGTTTTTATAAACTCACTTTTCTTGTTTGTTTATTTGTTTGTTTTTATGCCATAAAGCTTCTTTAGTGAGCTGACAAGACAATATTGTCGTGAGAGTTTAAATGTTCGATTCAGTCTCACGCGATTTAATAAATAAAAAAAACCGGCCAAGTGCGTGTCGGGCCACGCACAGTGTAGGGTTCCGTAGTTGCCCATCAAAATACTTATGCGAACTAATTAAACTGATTCGCTGAATTTAATTTTAAAAAGAAGAATTTTCAAAATCGGTCCAGGCGTCTTTGAGAAATCGGGGAAAATACATAAAAAAAAGACTACGATGAATTGAGAACCTCCTCCTTTTTTTGAAGTTAGTTAAAAATAGTTGACAATAAAAACCTACCTATCCCCAAAACATACCCACCTATTATAGCTGTAAAAATAAAGTTTACAAACTTACATTTGCAGTTGAAGAACATGTTCTGCGATACATTTTGTTTAGGAAAATATGCTATCCAAGTACGTTTTATAAGTTGGTCGACTATTACTCGTAAACTTGTAAAGCCTACTTAGTCATGATAATTTTCCTTTAAACTTCGTTATATATACTACTATTGTGAATTTTTTCACACCCCCAAACATAACCGTTTAGCTGGTAGAGGGGGGGGACACTCGAGTCGAGCAAAAATTAGCACTTTAAAGCTTAATATTTCACAAACGAATCTTTTCATCAAAAAATTGTTAATGGAAACTATCAATATTTTTTAAAGACCTATTTAATGATACCCCACACTAAGGGGTACGCGAGTAATAAAAAAAACATGCCCACTTTACGTGTACAGGAGGTACCCTAAAAAAAAATATTTTACGAGATTTTATTTTACCACTTTTTCGGCGCAACAAATCCGTATATTTACACCAAATTACAGCTTTCTAGTACTGGGCGTCTCTGAGCTAAAATGCGGACAGACGGACGGACGGACGGACGGACGGACATGGCGAAACTATAAGGGTTCCTTGTTGACTACGGAACCCTAATTATGCATTTGGGATACACAAAACGATATCGAAAGCATGTTAATGTAAAACTTAGTGCGTGTGGTGTTATTTATATTACACGAGGTAAGTTAACTAGTGAATAACACTAGGTGATTCCAATGTCATTATAAAAACAGATCTGAAAGTATTTATTTTCTGCGACTTAACATGGATTAAATACGTTAATCATAAAGCAGGTCGCAGAAGGCATTTCTTTTGCAAAATATGAGGACCGCAATCTGTTCTAAGAAGTGTGCAATGCAATGGATTCTAGGACTATTTAAAAACATGTTGCCACGTGCTGGAGTGGTCTAGTCCCCTGCCACACCTCATCCCTCGGACGCCGTATGATATGAACCCAATCACTATGTACGGCAAGTCTATTCTTTGAGAAAAGCAAGCCAAATACTTAGGTGTGACCCTCTACAGTCTCCTTACCTTCCGTGCCCATGTAAAGGCAGTTCGCGTTCGGCTGCCTTTACCGGAAGTAGGCTTCATTTCTTGCTTACAGCAAGAAGCAAATTGTCACTCAAGTGCAAATTGCGTCTTTATAAAGCTGTCATCCGTCCTATTACACGTACATTTTTTTTAGACCACGATAATTTCTGACAACATCAAAAATAAACATCTTTACAATCCTAAGACTAAATGAGAAAAGGCAAAACTAGGTCCTCATATTTTGCATACAGATGTCTTATGGCGGCTATTACAGATATTCCAAAAAAACAGTAAAAACTTTTTAGTTTGGACGTTCAACAAAAATCTTCGTATATTCGACGTCTTTGAAAATCTACAATCCAAGTAAGCAACAAAAAAGGGCGGAAAAATCTATGCGGGCAATGAGATATCCATGATTGTTATAATACTAAAATCTTTTCCAGAATGTAAGGAACACTTTTCTGAAAACAGCATCAAAATCGGCTCAGTCTATAACCGCGGACATAATGGGGATTGTCTTAATTTTTCAAACATTCGATTTTATTTTATTTTCTGCAAATTTAGAGCATTTTGAGAAACTAATTTGAATATTTTTATGATAGGCTCAATAGTTTTTTTATTTTTAATATTTTAATTTTTGAGGTAGCTGACGTCACCATTGACCAAAAAGTTGTGCCGTTGCCTCACCAGTGAATAATTTATAAAACTGCCTGACAACACAACGTCACTTTCTCCTGATAGTAGACGTCAGTTAACATCCTTAGTCGGGAAGCCCAGGGAGGGAATTTTAATGTGACTCCAGCGCATCAGATTATCATAAAGGAGAAATCTTGCACCCTTTAATGTACCTGTACCAAGTACAACCCTTCATATGGTCCCCACCATTGGTTGTGTGGGAGAACCCGCCAGATTAGTAAAAAAAAATCGATCCACAGAACTACTACTACTACTTGAGCGAGTCAGATTACGAAAAGGTAGATTAATTACGTTCAAAAAATTGTATATGATTATGTACATTGAAGATGGCGGACATTAAATCACGACCGATACTTGCGAACTAACAGGTAGCTCACCTTTTCTCCGCGAGTCTACCGACATCGCCCCATGGAAAACGTCAGATTATTAGTGAGTATGATTTTTACAGTGTTAGTTTCAATTTAAAAAAATGGAACGCGCTCGAGTATTTCAAGATTACGTTTTTTTTACCAATAGAAATATGAATTATTACTTTGTGCCACATCCAAATCGTCAGACATTTTAATACGACACTTTTTAAGGTCTACTTTACATACACTTTGAATATCTGACGCGCTTGATTAACTTTTTTTTTGGATTTTCAACCGCTTGCCACGGACAGCCCCCTCGAGTTAATCGTCCGATTAATATGTATTGGTTATCAGAAATAGAAAAGCGCGTTTACACTGTAAATAGCTGACGCGCTCGAGTACTTGTGTACAACTGTTTTTTTTTGAGTTTTAAAACTGTTTACACGCCCTCCCCCCCACTAAAATAGAAAACTTGTCAGAAACTTTTTTCTTTTTAGAACATATTCTTTCAAATCCAATAGGTCGCCATGATGCTCGAGTAACTGCAAATTAGAATCCTCGCCTCCCCTACTATAAAAATACAATAAATTTTTGAAATCGGTTTTTATTTTTGTTTTTTAAAACGGAAAGTCGTCGACGAGGTGACATTATTGTTCGTTTTCCTGAGCAATACTTTAGCATTAACTTAATGAATATACAAAGGTATCTAAAGCTTTGATATCTTACTTACATCAAAATGATCTTCGCAACAGTAGGTACATTTTATAAACCTTGCAATATTACACGCCTACATCACGGCATAACTTTTCTCGCAAATCTTATAAAGAGATTATGAGGCATGTTGCAGAAATAATCATAAAAAATATAAAAAACTAAACATTATTATTTGTTTACATTTTTGACATTTTTAATTTGACACTTGACAGATTGTTGAAAATACTTGCCACTTACTTTTTATTGTCTGAGGCAACGATACAAAACGGTACAGCCAATAATAACGTCACTTGAAGGGCAAGGAAGGTCAAGCGTATTTTATCAAAAATATCAATCAAATATTAACATTTTTCATTTTTGATTGGTTACTAATGATTAGTAACGCTATTCCTAGAAATGGTTTTTCAATTACAACATATTGAAAAAAATGAACAATGCCCATTACATACGTACAGGTCAAACTGAGTACCTATTTTTTTAAGTCGGTTAAAAATCAGGTTTAGTGGCTTGTAAACTATTGTATCTAGTCGATCAAAACAAAAGAGAATCTGAAAACGTACAGATCAAGAGGAAAGACAATGAACGGAGATTTTTCGAAAAAATACATTTTTGGTTAAAGCTTTGTTCTCCAAAGGACAACAAAAATAATTGAGTGTATTATTATAATATGAATTATGCTCTTTCATTCTAAACCATTTTCATTCATGTCCGCGACCGGGTCGGATTGCGCCCGATGACCAATATTGGCTCACACATAGTTTTTCGCAAATCTTAGGAAGTAATTTAAGTACTTGCGTATGGAAATCATCATCTCATGTAGCTGAGCTGATGATGGAACGTACAACTCCTCTACTAAGGATTCGGCATCGACTGATTTAGTAAATTATGTTTGTGTGCATATCTCCGGAACTACAAGTCCGATTTAAATAATTCATTTTTTTGTACTAGGTATCGTTCAACTTAGGGAATACTGCAAGTTTCATCAAAATCGGTTCAGTAGTTTTTGAGATAGGGAGTGAATGAAAGAGATGTTAACGATGTCATTACCGGTGTTACGGATCACTAAATTCTATTGCACATGTAAGAAAATGAGGTATGTATTTGACAAGAAAATTGTGGTTAAATATTTAAACTAAAAAGAGTAAAATAAAAACTTTTTCTAAAAAAAATGTGACCGCCTTCAAAAAAAACCACAAAATAGGGTAAAATAACCTAAAAAACTTTTCTTTCGGAAGTCGGTGGCAAAAGAGACAATGAAAAATAAAAAAAGTCACCGATTTCCAAAAGAAAAGTTTTGTAGGTCACTTTTTTGTGCCATGAAACTAACAGTTCACTTGTCTTGGTATTATACGTGGGCTCTAGTATAGCACTCACATACAAATTTATCACACAGTTTCCTGAGTCCGCTGATCGGCGGACTCAGCAGCACTGTGTCGTCAGCACGACTGATGTTCAAAGACACGCCGTCTATCGAGCATCCGATGCCAGTGCTGCTGAGTTCAACTTATTCAAGTAGACAATCATCAACTTCAGAGCAGTCGTAGGGCCTAAATTTCAGCAACACAAATAAAAAATGTATGGTAAAATACCTGCACACCGTACGACAATGTTAGTAGAGTCGTGTAGTAGGGTGTCGAGCTAATCATACCCGATTTACTTGAAACTTTCTAATTTACCTACGTTTATCAACAAAATCGATAAAACAAGACAAGAGTAACAGTGATTTTTGATAATTTCTAATCCCGAAATACGCGATATACTGACGACATTGTGGGCAAAGTACTCGTTAACTGTGTAGAAGATTATTAATTAAAAATGTTACCTTTTCTCCATCTTGAAGCTTTGTAATGTAAAAAGACGTACAGAATAATAATTTAATAAATGTTGAATTTTATTGACTTGAAACTTCTTTTACACATTTTTGTCATACAGTCAAGTATTGAAGCATTATGTAAAAAGGACTTTGGCCTCTTCAATCTAAGATGGCGGCTAACGCAGACACCCCTCGAGGTCGAAAACTTAATTTTTTTCATGAGTAGCACTTACTTAAGCAATACAAAAAAAAAAAAAAAAAAAAACAAAAAAAATTAACCGCCTTCAAAAACAACCACAAAAAAACCTACGGTGGCTTTGTTTTTTATTTCTTTGTCTTTTTGTCACCGATTTCCGAAAGAAAAGTTATTTTGTAGGTTATTTTACCCTTTTTTTGGTTGTTTTTGAAGGCGGTTAATTTTTTTTTACTCTTTTTAGTTTAAATATTCAACCCATATTCTTGACAAATACATCATTTTCTTACATGTGCACTAGAATTTTGTAATCCGTGGCACCGTTATTAACATCGCTCATGTACACAATAAGCTAATAACATTCCCCATCTCAAAAATGCTGAACAGATTTTGATGAAACTTGCAGTATTCCCTAAGGTGAACGATCCCTAGTACAACAAAAAAAAAATTTGAAAATCGGTTCACAATAATCGCGTAACAAACACGAAAATGTCATCCAAGTAGCCGAAATCAATAAAAATGCTCACAAAATAAAAAGTAGTGAACCAAATTGGATGAAATTATGGGACCAAACTGCAAATATAATGCATCGAACAAAAAAAATAATCACACGAATCGGACTAGAAACCTCGGAGTAATCGATGTACAAACATAATAAAAAATACCGACCGAGTTGAGAACCTCCTCCTTTTTTTGAAGTCGGTTAAAAAAAAACTACACTTCCTTTTGTAGGGCAAAAATCCCTGTTGACGGGACCATTTACTTTTCATGGCCCCTCTTCCCTAGTTGATGAATTATGAATATTACGCGAACAAGAAGTTATTGTCACTAATTATTGTCCAAAGAATTGTGATGAGTCCTCAAGAAACCCTTAGCTATCGACATAAAATTATCTACCTGTTACCACAACTTGATGGTACTTCCACGTGCTACGAGCTTCGCGGTTCCGTGCTACGAGCTATGTGCTACGTACGTCCTACGCGGTGCGAGCTACGCGGTGCGAGCTACGTGGCGCGAGCTACGCGCTACGTGTCAAGGGTTACGATCTATGGGCTTTGCTTCGTGTTACAAACGTATATGAACTGAGGGTCTAAAAAAGCATTTCTAGCAGAATCATTATATAAGACATAATGAAGTTCGTAAAATGGAATAATTTAAGAACTATTAAGTATTAAACTTTATTAAAAAAAGCCCGAAGGATCCACAATATTAGTACAGACGTTTCTACAACAAACTTCCAAACCATGTTTAGGAACTAAGTTTAAACAAAAAAAACATTTACTAAAAAAAAAATGTAACCGCCTTCAAAAACAACCACAAAAAAGTGTAAAATAATCTACAAAATAACTTTTCTTTCGGAAGTCGGTGCCTTTGTTTTTTTTTCTTTTCATTGTCTTTTTAGCCACCGACTTCCGAAAGAAAAGTTATTTTGTAGATTATTTTACACTTTTTTTGTGGTTGTTTTTGAAGGCGGTTACATTTTTTTTGAAAAAGTTTTTATTTTACTCTTTTTAGTTTAAATATTCAACCCGAATTCTTGTCAAGAACATTATTCTCTCACATGTGCACTAGAATTTTGTAATCCTTCGCACCGGTACTTACATCACTCACGTACACAATAAGCTAATAAAATTCCATATCTCAAAAATTGCTGAACCGATTTTGATGAAACTTGCAGTATTCTCTAAGTTAAGTGATACCTAGTACAACAAAAAAAGAATTACATAAAAGAATTAAATCGGACTTTTAGTTCCAGAGATATGCGAACACAAAGTAAATCAATCGATGCCTACTCCTTACTGTTAAGGAGTTGTACCTTCCATAATCAGGTCATCCACCTGAGATGATGATTATCAGATGCAAATACTTGAACAGCTTTAGAAAATATATGAAAATGGTACTATGTGCCTATAAAATTTGAGGGTTGCCCTCGATTTCTGGGACTACTTGGAAAGTATACCCTTAAAATAAAAGAAAAAAAATCCAAATCGGTCCAGGCGTCTTCGAGAAATCGGGGAACATACATAAAAAAAAAAGATTCCGACGAATTGAGAACCTCCTCCTTTTTTTGAAGTCGGTTAAAAATGAGCTTTCAAAGCGAAAATTCTTCCGATTCAATGTGTTTAACACCGCCAGACATTACAGATGAAGCTAAATTAGTGGTTGAAAATTGAATACCGCGAAACTCAAAGGAAAAATATACGCTTGCATAATCTAGTTAGTAAATATATATTTTAATTAAATTTCTTGCTGATTTTATTTAGGTTAGATACTTGCATTTTTGAGTAAAGCACTATACAAGCCTTTGCCCACTATGACTGCTTTCCTGGTCACGCTATGATTGCCTCGAGCTAGCCTACGCTGTCGGCCATCATCAACGCGACCAGCAAAGTAGTCATTATAGACCGCGGCAGTAATCTACACACATCAACACGGTCTGGATATATTTCATACTAAATTAAATAACTCGAAAAGTACTGGCCGCATTGTAATCTTTTATACACCTTTGTAATTTATGTCAGACTAATTCCAAATTCAAAATTTTGAAAATTCTTTTGTTTCGGTGGCATAAAAATGTCTTGATGTATAGGAGAGGGAATTGTCATTTGTGCGAAATCTAGAAAACAATACGAATTACGTTTAGTTACAGTTTTTTTTTCATTTTTAAACGAAAGATAAAGTTAAAACTGAGGTATTGTAGCCATGCAACGCCGACATTTGACGAGGGCGGAGATGTTACGAGCTGTGGGAATGCTGGAAGCTGGATCTGTTCAGCGTAATGTTGCTGAGGCCATAGGGACCCATCAAAATGTAATTTCAAGATTGTGGACACGCTATCGTGCCACAGGTGAAGTAGCGGAGAGGCACCGGCACAAATGCAACGGCGACTCAATTGGTCCAAAGGCTGCGAGTGGAACACCAAGTGCTTGTGAGTGACCAAACTGTAAGAAGGCGACTGCATGAAAGCAATCTACGCTCTCGTAGACCACTCCGGGTCCCACCTTTACGGAGAGGCAATCGTGGACGACGATTAGAATGGGTTCGGAACCACGGGACTGGGGCCGTGAGCAATGGTCCAATGTGCTGTTCTCGGATGAATCCAGGTTCGGCTTCCATCCAGATTCACGAAGGACGCGTGTTTGGCGTGTTCCTGGACGATGGAGCCGTCTCCAGAACCCTCTGGAAGTTCACCCATACCAAGGAGGAACAATTATGGTTTGGGCAGGAATTCGTCTTGGAGGACGGACGGATCTCGTTTGGGTGCGGGGCAATATTATTGCCCCGCACCCAAACGATATCCGTATTATGACGGCAGAACGATACGTCCAACAGGTGCTGGGGCCCGTAATCTTGCCCCACAGAACACAAATGGGGCAAGATTTCCTGCTCATGCACGACAATGCCCGGGCACACACGGCGAGAACGGTAGCAGCTTGGTTACATACACATAATGTTAGGGCCTTAGACTGGCCTGCTCAATCGCCAGATCTAAATCCCATTGAGCATGTGTGGGATATGCTGCAAAGAAGAGCTCTGAAGGAAGTTCCTGAAAATCTGGCTACAGAAGATCAACTTTTTGCGCACCTCAGAAGGACATGAGAGGAGGAGCATGCCGAATCGTTGCCGATGTGTTATGAACATCATGTGCGCTTTCTCAGACTACTAACTTCAAGTTTATAAACACAAATTAAATGATTTTTCTATTTTCTTCAGTTTTTACTGTCTATGCTTCATTTTTTTTTCCATAAAATCCTGAAATTTTAATCTATACCTTAACCATTATAAAAAAATGGTAGAATATTATATAACGTATCTTTTAAATATATACATGTCATGTAAATAATTAACACATTGATAGTAATTTGCTTTTTTAAAAATATCCCTAGACCGTGTTGATGGTGTGTACTACTTATTATTAAACAGAAACTAGGTACCTAATATGTCAAAACAGTTTCTATTAATTAAAAAAAAACTTTTTCTAAAAAAATGTAACCGACTTCAAAACAACCACAAAAAAGTTCAAAATAACCTACAAAAAACTTTTCTTTCGAAAGTCGGTGACTTTATTTTTTATTTCATTTACTTTATTTCACCGACTTTCGAAAGAAAAGTTTTTTTGTAGGTTATTTTGAACTTTTTTGTGGTTGTTTTTAAGTTAATTTTTTATTTTATCCTTTTTAGTTTCACTATTCAACCCAAATTATTGTCAAATACATAATTTTCTTACATGTGCACTAAAATTTTGTGATCCGTAGCACCGGTAATAACAACGCCCATGTATGTATGTACACAATGAGAACTACTAAAAATAAAAAGTACTGCACCAAACTAAATGAAAATTTTATGGGACCAAATGGCAAGAGTCATCGAATTCGGACCAGAAACCTCGGAGTAATCGGTGTAGACAAAGTTGAACTTCTCAGGTTTTTGTTGATTTTTCAAAAAGTGCTGTCCGATTTCGATAAAATTTTAATGGGACCATTCCGGAAGTATAAGACTATCCAACAAAAAAAGAATTTTTCAAATCGGTTGTTAAACGACGGAGTTATGCCCGAACAAACATACAAAAAAACCGGCCAAGTGCGTGTCGGGCCACGCACACTGTAGGGTTCCGTAGTTGCCCATCAAAAAAACTAATTAAACTGATTCGCTGAATTTAATTTTAAAAAGAAGAATTTTGTAAATCGGTCCAGGAGTCTTTGAGAAATCAGGAAAAATACATAAGAAAAAAGATTACGACGAATTTAGAACCTCCTCCTTTTTTTTAAGTTAGTTAAAAATAGTTGACGATAAAAACCTACCTATCCCCAAAAAACATACCGTAAAAACATACCTATTAAAGCTGTAAAATAAAGTTGACAAACTTACATTTGCAGTTGAAGAGCATGTTCTCCGATACATTTTGTTTAAGAAAACATATTATTCAAGTACATTTTATAAGTTGGTCGACTATTACTCGTAAAGTTGTAAAGCTTACTTAGTCATGATAATTTTCTTTTAAACTTCGTTATATATGCTACTATTGTGAATTTTTTCACACCCCCAAACATAACCGTTTAGCTGGTAGAGGGGGGGGACACTCGAATCGAGCAAAATTTAGCACTTTAAAGCTTAATATTTCACAAACGAATGTTTTTATCAAAAAACTGTTAATGGAAACTATCATTATTTTTTAAAGGCCTATTTAATGATACCCCACACTAAGGGGTACGCGAGAAAAAAAAAATCCTCACTTTACGTGTAAGTACTGGAGGTACCCTTAAAAAAAATATTTTACGAGATTTTATTTTACCACTTTTTTGGCACAACAAATCCGTATATTTACACCAAATTACAGCTCTCTAGTACTGTGCGTCTCTGAGCTAAACTGCGGACAGACGGACGGACGGACGGACGGACGGACGGACGGACATGGCGAAACTATAAGGGTTCCTTGTTGACTACGGAACCCTAAAAAATACAAACATCGGAATTGAGAACCTCCTCCTTTTGGAAGTCGGTTAAAAAAGGTCAGTTAAGGGATATCTTCCGTGATTATGTTTTTGTTCGAGTTCCCGATATTAATTTATTTGATTATAAAAAAACATAATCACGGAAGATATACCGTAAGTGACATTTTAAATTTAGAGACAAACCCGTGAAAGCTTAAAACAGAGTTTCTATAAAGTCAAAGAATATTTTGATGAGTAAAATGGCCTGTAATTGAGTATGATTACAGGCCATTACTATGGCCATATTCCTGGCAGGTTCTAGTACTTTAAGTGGTCAAACCAAATGTTCTTTGTTTAGTATTGTTGGTCGAGTCGATGAGTATTAACCCCGTGCACCGTGTTATAACAGAAAACCATCGCGTAATATTACAGGACCAGTTCAGATTGTGATGTCCTCGATTTTTCTATGTTTATGATTCACTTTATAAAACTAGGCTACACTGCTGTAGGAACGGATGACATGCTGGCGACTGTGTCTCACTCGTCAATTTTTGCGTTGTTACAGGTGGCGCCAATGTTGCTCCGCCGGAGCGCGCCGCTGGTGAGTACCGCCTGGGCGGCTGGGCGGCTGGGCCTGCACCCGAGCTGTCTGTCTGGAGTTTTTCATCCCATTCTACTCGTATTAGATAGTCAATACATTTATATTTCATACATCTATTTCTTTAATTTGAAATCATAGTTAAAACATAAGTTCCAATTCTTTTATGTTAGTGAAATCAGCAAATGAGTCCTGCCGCCCTGGGTGGAGCGGAAGCAACTGACAGACTCTTACTGACTAAAATCCACGGTGTTCTTTCAATAGCCCTTTACGTTCCAGGGTTACGGGTACCTTTTTAGATAGTCCCTCGAGGCCGGCAGATATTTGGCCCTCCATAAGGGATAGTTCTTTGAGGCACGCGTTGCACACGACGCGCCGTCGATCCGGGCATGTTCCATGACCGCATTACTAGCCGCCCGCATGTCCCCACCGAACGGTGCTGGAAGTTGCCTCGCGACGTTCGTTGCCGTGGGTGTCGCCCACGGCGGCTAGGTCGTGAGGTGGAGGCTGTCCTCTAACGCATTGCGCCTCCTCCTTCGCTAGCATAACTGCTTTGTACACAGGAACCTCTCGAAGCAATCAAATAATGGAGACGTGTTGATGATTGAGACGATATATTTAAATGTTGTACAAACAGTTTACATAAATGATTTAACTGTTTGCACAGTACTGTACCTAACTACATCTTAACCACTATTTGCATTTATGTCATTCGTTTAGGCAGCGAGCTGCTATAGTTTGTGTCTGTTGACGTGATCAGTAAAGCGAGCGTTGTTTGTCCGCAGACAAGCGCAGGAGCGCGCGGCGCGGGCGGCGGCTGGTGAGTCCATGCCGCCTCCCCACCATGAGCAACGCATCGAACGCGTCAGACGTGACGGACGGCTGCGACTCGGACGTGGGCGTGGCGCCCGCCGACCACTTGTTCCGCTTCGTAGTGCACGGCGTGCTGCTGAACGCCATCGGCGCGGGCGGGCTGCTGGGCAACGCGCTGTCGGTGCTGGTGCTGTCGCGCCCGCAGATGCGCTCCAGCATCAACTGCTTGCTGGTGGGGCTGGCGGCCTGCGACACCGTGCTCATCCTCACCTCCGTGCTGCTGTTCGGCCTAACCGCCGTGTTCCCGTACACCGGCTACCTGCGCTACTACTACTACCACGTGTGCCCGCACATCACGCCCTACGCCTACCCCATCGCCAACGCGGCACAGACCATGTCCGTGTACCTGACGCTCATCGTGACGGTGGAGCGCTGGGTGGCTGTGTGCCATCCCTTCCGCGCCAAGGCGCTGTGCACGTCGTCGCGCGCGCGCTGGTACGTACTCGGTACGGCTGCCTTCGCGCTTGCCTACAACGCGCCCAAGTTCTTCGAGGCGGAGGTGATCCAGCGCTTCGTGGAGGGCGAGCCCGTGTACTGCGTTACCGCCGACCTAGACTTTCGCACCGAGTCCTACATCGTGGTGTACATCCACTCCATGTACATGATCGTCATGTACATCGTGCCTTTCTCGGCGCTCGCGGCGCTGAACGCGTGCATCGTGCGGCAGGTGCGGCGTGCGCAGGCTGAGCGCGCGCGACTGTCGCGCGTGCAGCGCCGCGAGCTCGGCCTCGCCACCATGCTGCTGGTGGTCGTGCTGGTGTTCTTCTTGTGCAACTTGCTGCCGCTCGTCACGAACTCGTTCGAAGTGTTCCTGGGTGACCAGTTCGACAAGCTGGACCCTCTCGTGAAGACGAGCAACTTGCTGGTCACCATCAACAGCAGCGTCAACTTCGTCATCTACGTTATATTTGGTGAGAAGTTCAAACGGGTTTTCCTGAAAATGTTCTGCGCGGGAGGCATGCGCACGCGCGGTGGCACTCGTGACTCACCGGAGCATACGCGCGATGACTCGTTCGCCTCGTGCGGAGAGCGCGTGTCGCTGCGGCTAGCGCGCAACGGCACGCTGCGGCGTTCGGAGGCGCGCTGCTCGCGCGGCGCCAGCGTGCCGGGCGGCGGGAGAACGCGGCGCGCGCCGTCGCCCGCGCCCACCGTGTACTACCCCGCGCCCAGCACCGAGCTCACGAGCACGTCTGACGCGCGCTGGAACGGGAGCGCACGCGCGCACTTCTAACAGCGTTCGCGAGCGCCACCTGCCGCCGCGCACATCTCGCGCGCCTCGCACGCGCTCTAGACGCTCGCTCTCTGTTCTGCTCAAACATTTATGTGATCTTGAACCAGTTCTGTGTGGTGTCATGTACTTTTGCTCATGAAAACGGTACTGCGGACTTGTATGACTCCCTCTGATACTCGTAGCCATTTGACTTTTATATTTGACTATTGCTCGTCTGATGATATCCCTATCTGTAAATATGTGTAAATATAAATCTTGTTAAGTCCTAATGAATTACAGCTTGAACGGTGACTACGAATTATTATGATGTAACTTAAATGTTAAAAAACTTTTTGTAAATAAAGTAAGTAGAAAAACTACGAGTATAATAATCGAAATGAAAAAAATCGATGAAGATGCGTCCGAGACGCATCGGCGCGCCCGCCGGCCGCGTGTGGCGGTGACACAGCGTGTCTTATAATAAACTGTCATTTAATGTCGTTGTGTGTTCATTGTTGCGGTCACCCTCTTCCTGTTTCCTTGTTCCTGTGTCACCAACTACAACGCCGGCTGCAGCGCGGCACGAGCGGGCGGCGCGGCGTCCGAACCACAAGTGAGCGACGGAGCCGGTTTATTCCACTATGTTTAACTGGGTGATATAATCCTGATGAATGAAGAAGGAAGGTTTCTTTATTTAATTTTAACCTTGGAACAATGTTAGCTAAGGCAACATCTACAAGTAGCATTGCTTCCTTTTACTAACCTCGCAGTAGGTGGGACAAGTCTATGGCCCCAGTAGGTACTAAACTGATAAAAAATGGCTGTATGATTTGCTGCGTTTTTTGCTACATCATTTAGCTGCCTTGCTTTCATTAGGAACTGCACTATGTAGGAGTCAGGAGAGCTTGACCTACACGAGAGACATAGTGTTAATATAGACGCTCCATTGCAACTTAACCCTCTGCAACTGACGTGGCTCAAGTTTTACAATTCAACTGACGTGGTAGTACACGAGACACCATTTCAACAGCAAATATTTTTGTAGATTTAAAGTATGCAGATAAATTATTCATATTTATTAAATTTTTAGCCTATAGATGTGACTTTACTTGAAATAATAAAGATCAATTTGTATTTTCAAAATTAAATAACGTTTATTTACTTAACATAAAATCATTCATCATCTATAAATTTCTACTTTAACAATTTATGACATAAAAAACATCAAATTGACGTTTTTCAAATTTAAAATGTTACATTTTGAAAGTTCACAATTCTTTTAATTAGTCTAGGAAAAATAAAATACATTCGTTGGTCAATTTTAAAACTAGAGACTTTCAAAGTCACACCTTTTTTAAAAAAAAATATCACACAGTGGCTCGGACCACTGAAGACAAATTGCCTTCGAACATTCACAGGTATTATACACGAGTGTGAGTTTAAAAAACGAGCGAAGCGAGTTTTTTAATATTATCACACGAGTGGTATAATACCTAGTTATGTACAGTTTCATACACTACTTTATCTACTCTCATTGAATACGAACATATCACATAAAAGATAAAAATTATCGAAATACAAACGTCAAAATTCCAACATTCCTATTTAAAGCGCGCGCAGCCACAGATAAATAATGAAATAGATGTATCTATGGTCAGTAATCTGTATCATAATGAAAAAAAATTAAATTATAACATTGTTTTGTTAGAGAAAAAGTGTTATAATTTAATTTTTTAATTTCATTACGATACTCTATGGTATAATATGGATAAAGTATGTCTTTATAAACTCGTTTTGAGTTTTGTATTTCGAATTTTACGATATGAGAGTAGATAAATGGTTTTATTAAGAATTACTTTGAAATTGTACAACACCTAAAAATGTTCCACAGAGTAGTGTTGACAGACATAAAAAGAGTTGTAGCAGAGCTCGAAATTTAAAATTGCACAGATAATAAAATAATTACTTTTAACAATTACAATAATAATTACTGATTAAATAACGGATGGAGAATTAATAAACTTTACTCTAGAGCCAATGGGTTTGTGCATGTCGCTCGGCTGACGGTCGCCTCAAAAGTGCTCGTCACCGCCGCCATGACACTTACAACTCCATTCGGTGTTACCCGATCTAAATTAAAAGTACCAATATAGAAATAATTCTTACACCACAGAGTAAAAATAATCGATTAGAACTTATAAAAAATGTTACAATAAATTAACTAAATTATCGCGCGCCGTCACGGCCGTCCTGCATCGTCACACGTCCTCGTGTGTACTTTCCTCCTCACAAATGACCTCCAAAGTGGGGATGAGAACCTATCCGCTTCAACAGTCTCAAGATTTTTTTTTCAATATCTGTGAACAAAACAACAACAACAACCAGTCGGTCACATATTCAAAACTCGGTCATTCTGACCACAATAACATTTTCAAGAATATTTATCAAATCTTGACACGTCTTCTCGAAATAAATCGAAGCTTAATTGTCACTAAGACCCAAAACATTACTAGAACTGAAAGTGTACCATTTCATTTAATTTCAACTAACAGGTGGCACACAGGACGGTCTACTTGAGACTTAGACGCCTTGACTGCATTGCAATAAGTAATTACTGTGAACTTTTGTCCTTGTAAGTAATGACGAAAATGTTTTATGCTATTCACTACTGCTAGCGTCTCTAACTCATATGAGTGATACCGTGACTCAGCGCTAGAGTTTCGGCGACTATAAAATTCGATAACATTTAATTTTCCGATAATCTTTAAATATGGCACCACAACCTTCAGCGCTGGCGTCCATATTATGTAACTCTATCGTCTGGTTTCGGTCGAAAATAGAGTTAGAACGGGTTCGTTGGTAAGTGTCGCAATAATTTCCATTCTTATTGTTTCAAAAGCTGTTTTCCACTGTATTTTGCCTTTACCTGAAGTAAATCTATAAAGAGAGCAGGTGTTTTGAGAGAGAAACATGGTACAAATTATCAAAAGTACGAAGCGAAGCTTATTAATTGACGTAGTTGACTAACCGTTTTGGGGAGGTGCTAGTACTGTCAGACTGTCAGTGCTCTAATTTTTCGCAGATTTGATCGTATTTCGCCAGAGGCTACGTGGTACCCTAAGAACTCTACTTCAGTTTTGAGAAAAGTACATTTCTCTATGTTGAAAGAGAAGCCAGCGTCTGTTAATGCTTTCAAGATCTGACGGTAGCGATCAATACCCTTATCTACACTACGAGACGGGATTATGACGTTAACTAAATACAGCAAAATAATGTCTCCGTCAAAACTCCTAGAACTTTTTTTTTATCGCAATTTGGTACACCGATGGGGCAGATGAATAAACCAAAAATAAACCTTATCGTAATGACCTTTCGTTATTTCTTTACGAATATAGCCGTAAGTATTGAGTTCCAGATCAAAAGATTAACGTTAGATAAAACAAATAACCAAACAAGTATTAAATCCAATTATCATTACCCAATAATGTAATCATCCAAAAGCTGGAGTTTTATTCATGTCCTGTAGCTAACATTTAGCCCCACAAACAAACCTCTGTTTAACTTACCGCATTACTAAAGAATGACCAGATCGACACAACTCTATGGTCTCTAGGCTAGTCTCTACCAGAGCACATCGCGTATCCAAGAGTTCAGGCGTTAGAGGAAAAGCATTGCCAAATATTCAAATAATTACCACTTCTTTCGTCCTCACGAAAACAGCACGCTCCACTGAGTTTTCTCTTACTTGGTTTGCTTTATTTAATTTGGTGGAGACCACTAACCATATTATCATGAGATGTGATATAATTTGCTCCTACCAAAGGTTGTATTTGATCAGATATTAAAGGCATGGATAACGATCGGGAACTGTGTTGCTGTTAAGCTCACGGTGGTCTACGCAAAGACAGTCAGATCCGTCTCTCTTTTTGACCAGCAAGATATAGCAGAAAAAGTGAGAAACTTTCACGAATGACACCAGCATTTAGAAGTTCTTGGATCTTAGAGCGCACCACTTATCTTTCATCACAACTGGACGTATGGACGGCGTTGTACAGTGCGGTTGGGATCAATTAATCTTATTTCTAATTTTCCTGTACTAACCCTACTTGTAAGAGTGTCTTCTACAAAAAAATGTTCCTAATTTTCGAGTGAAGAAGTTAATTATTCTCTATTTCTATCGGGAATATCACAATTCCCACTAGCAAAGTCATTTACTTTAGAGCCTACATCGCAAATAGCACCTATTTTAATTTTATTCAATAAGCAACAAAGATGTTTCAGAAATTTCAACTGAAAATCCCAATGCTAGTAAGTCCTATCATCATCATCATCATCATAACGGCAGTGGAAGTACAATACTCAGGTAAGTCATGAAATAATAACTGTAACGAGTAACCCTGTATCATAACAGCTGTGGAAAGTATTTTTAAAATTGCATTGTAAACTAGATAGGGCTATGCCTAAAAACTTAACAGCATTTTGCTGTCGTTTATCAGGGAAACTACTAGCTAAACTTTCTCGGATCAAAGAGCACACAGCACCGGAATCAAAACAAAATGAAAACGACTCACCGGATTCGGTAGAGAGTAGCTCTGTAGCTGGCTTAATGGTGCAGATATACACTCGCTTCTCAACTCGGCTACTCCCGAAGTCAGTCTCCTTCTTTGGACAGCGTGTGGCGATGTGACCGGGTTCGCCACAGACGAAGCAGGTCTCTCAGCTTCCTTGAGACATTATCTGTGGCTGGTTGCGATCCATTATTTCCTGAAAACTAAGATTGAAGGTTAGCAGAAGGATCGCGAGAGCAAGTATAGTAAAGCATTCATTTTCCACATGACCCGATTGTTCAGACCAAGGACTTCATAAATCCACGTATGATCTGCGTGCTGTCACATACTACGTCCATGCATGGGCGTGTACGAGTCGACCAATCACCGAGCAGCATTTTAAAAAACCGTCGAGTAATTTTTTTTCCCTCCAGAGCGGGCCCTCCGGGTCTTTTTCTTTTATTTTATTCTATTCTGATCTCGCTACCATTCTTGTACGCGCACCTAACTCCGAAATTAGATTATTGTAATTTAAATAAGAAGATTAAATCTGTATATCGACCAAGAATAGTCTCGTCTACATCATTTCAAACATCATCATCACCAACCTGAAGAGCACACGCAGACCAGAGCTGACGCCCCTACATACATTGGACCTTCGTCGCCGGACTGCAGACTTGAGCTGGACGACCTGAAAACGCGCATAAAAGGTACGACCAGCCATCCTGCCCAGCCCTATTCATATCCATTTCAGTTGTGTGATACCGTGCTATATATAATTTCAGTTGCGAAGGGTGCGCTGCCAATTATTCGACGAGAACCTCATCGTAACCGTCACCACATTCAAACGTGAGTACTCCATTCTTACTACTGTCCACCAAAATGAGTCAGCCAAAGCCGTCAGAGATCTCAGTAGCTAGCAATTCTCGTGATAAATCTCCCTATAGATGTAATCCAAACGATGATTCTCCAGTTATTAGAGAACTTGTTAAAAAACGCGGCATAATAAAGGGCAGATTAACGAAGTTTTCAAATTACATAACCAGCCTTGCTAATGAAACGTTATCTAGTCAAAAACGCATAGATTTGAAATTACGGATTCAGGGAGCCACTGTTTTATTCAATGAATTCAATGAGATTCAAAGCAAACTCGAGGAATCAGTCTCGGATATAGATGAACAGTTAACGCAAAGGGAATTGTTTGAAAATAATTACTACACGTTATTATCTCAAGCGGAATATTCGTTAAATCAAAGTGAGGTCACTGATATTTCAAACAAAAGTAGTAACAAACCGACTGTTAAATTACCCACGATTTGTATGCCTACGTTTGACGGTTCTTATGAGCACTGGTTGGAATTTAGAGATACTTTTCTATCCTTAGTGCACAATACCATAGAGCTTAGCAATATAGAAAAGTTTCACTACCTAAAATCGTCGCTAAAAGGAAGTGCAGAGCTAGTTATTAATTCTGTTGAATTCTCTAGTGCCAATTATCCGGTTGCATGGGATTTACTTCTCAATCGGTACAATAACAGTCAATTGTTAGTCCATAATCATGTAAGGTCGTTGTTCACGATGCTGAATGTAAACAAAGAATCGCCAGTTCTCATTAGAAAGCTAATAGATACCGTATTAAAGAATTTACGCGCATTAAAAATCCTGGATGAGCCAACAGACTTTTGGGATACATTGGTTATCTACTTAGTTGTTTCTAAGTTAGATTCAGTCACCGAACGGGAGTGGGAAGAATATAAATGTACACTACTGTCTAGGAATAGCGATTCGAAGAGAAAGCTTAAATTGGATGATTTGTTGAACTTTCTTAAAAACAGGGCTGACGTGCTGGAAACATTGCAAGTGTCTCATAGCAAACACAATCACGATAGAAACCGAAACACTGCTAGTAATCAATCTAAAATTCACTGTAATGTTTCCACCAATGAGCCACAGGGTCAACGGTCACACAAGTCCACTATTAACAGTAAGCTTTGTCTACTTTGTAGCGCGAATCACCCACTTTACGCGTGTCAAAAGTTTCTCGAATTCGATCTTGACTGCAAACTTAAATTCGTTCGCGAAAAGAAACTGTGCACTAATTGTTTACGTTCGAATCACACGTTAGATAATTGTAAGTTTGGGCCATGTCGATTATGCAACAAAAAACACAACTCGCTATTGCATTCCGATAATCATAAAAATCAATCTATCGCACTCCATGTGTCGCACGCTAATGAGGCATCGTCGCCTACCGTGAGTGCGGTACCTCTGCCCCTTACCGCGCCTACCGCGCCGGGATCGTCCTCCGCAGTGGAATGTACCACGATCCATGCGAATAAAGCACACATAAACATATCCACAAAGTCAGCTGTAATGAAACCGGTTCTACTATCGACTGCATTAGTTGAGATAGCTGATAATCGTAAGAATTATCATCTAGCCCGCGCACTCCTTGACAGCGGTTCTGAACGCTGTTTCATTACTCAATCTTTGTGTAATTTAATTCAAGCGCCAGTTATACAGTCCACTCAAGAAATACGAGGTGTAGGTAACTCGGTCACAAAATCCACGCAAATATGTGATATCGAGTTAAAATCGCGCATCCACCCGTACACTACGCGTTTACAATGTTTTGTCTTGCCTAACATTACGTCGGCGTTGCCTGCGTTGTCACAGCAAAGCGGACAGCTCAACATTCCCGAACATATTGTTTTGGCAGACCCTCATTTTAGTGAATCTCAAAGTATAGATATTTTAATCGGTGCAGATATATTTTGGGATTTAATTAATTCTAATAAAATAAGATTACCTAGTGGGCCTTTCTTATTAGATACAAAGTTGGGATGGATTATTTCCGGACCGATTTGTTCTACTACGCGTTATGATAGGTACATTCAGTGTAACTTTTCTCAGTCGATCGAGTCCCAGTTACGTCAATTCTGGGAGTTAGAGGATATGTCTTTGTATCGGGACACGCGCACAGATGAGGAGCGTTCTTGTGAACAACATTTCATCGACACTACTACACGCAATAGTGATGGAAGATTCAAAGTTCGCATTCCTTTTAAAAAATCACCCGATATCTTAGGCGAGACTTATTCACACGCAAAACGTAGGTTTCTTGCCCTCGAAAAACGTTTATTACGAAACCCAACTTATAAAAAATTATATGCCGATTTCATTCATGAGTACATTAATTTGGGTCACATGAGTCGTGTTGATCGCGTCGGGACGCCTAACTACTTCCTACCGCATCATGGAGTATTGCGTGAGCACAGCACCACCACCAAGCTGCGTGTGGTGTTTGATGCCAGTGCCGCCGCAAGTAATGGCATCTCGCTCAACGAACTACAAAAGGTAGGCCCACCAATACAAGGCGACCTGTTGTCTATTTTATTACGATTTAGGCAACATAAGTACACGGCTTGTGCAGACATTGAGAAAATGTATCGGCAATGTCTGATTCACGAAGATCAGCGTGACCTTCAGTTGATATTGTGGCGTGATGATCCGTCGCAACCGCTGGATATTTACCGACTGAGTACAGTCACTTACGGTACCGCATCTGCGCCGTTTTTGAGTTGTAGATGTTTAAAACAGCTGGCGGCTGAATGTACGGATCCTGACGTCACGAGAATCATTAATGAAGATTACTACGTTGACGACATGATTACAGGTTGTGATAATAAACAACAACTATTAGAGTTCTGTAAAAACGTCGCAAACGTCTTAATGTCAGGTTGTTTTCCTCTTCGCAAGTGGATGTTTAATTTCAACATTAATAACATCGAAAACAACGAATCGGACTTAGTTAAGGAAATGTCATTGGGTGATAATATTCATTCCAAAACTTTAGGGTTAGGTTGGCATAATATAAACGATAATTTTAATTTTAACTCGCAATTTAATTATGATAAAAATCAATTAATTACAAAACGTTATATTATGTCAACGATTTCACAGATATTTGATCCGTTGGGATTATTGAGCCCCACCATAATAATAGCTAAAATCTTACTGCAAAAATTATGGCTGTTAAAGATAGGCTGGGATGATGAAGTGCCTAGTGACGTCAGACGCACTTGGGACAGGTTTGTCGGTTCATTGCAAATTCTTAACAAAATAAGTGTGCCGCGACACGTCATAGGTAACGACCCTACTTCTATCGAGCTGCACATTTTCACAGATGCGTCGGAATCCGCATACGGAGCATGTATTTATATTCGCACAATAAATCGTGACTCATCGGTGTCTGTCAGGTTGTGTTGTTCGAAGAGCAAGGTCGCACCGTTAAATCCGGTGAGTATCCCTAGGTTGGAACTTTGCGGAGCGTTACTAGGTGCTAGGCTATTTAATAAAGTACGCGAATCACTACGTTGTCAATTTGATAACACAGTTTTCTGGTGTGACTCCACTATTGTACTGGGTTGGCTGCGGATGGCCCCAAATTTGCTGAAAACTTTCGTGCAAAGTCGAACGGCTGAGATTCACGAAATAGCCAGGGAAATTCCGTGGTGTCACGTAAACGGAAAAGACAATCCTGCGGACCTGGTATCTCGTGGAGTCAGGCTAGAAGATCTCCAATCTTCCACGTTGTGGTGGGAGGGCCCAGCATTTTTAGGCAAATCTGAATTTAATTGCAGTCACGCCATTTCAAATAAGGCTTATGTAGCACATTCCGATCTGCCTGAATTAAAACCAGTAAAAAATCACGCATTCATAAGTACAACGGAAACTTCACTTTTTCCTTTTAAAAGGTTTTCTCAATTTAATCGTATGCAACGTGCGTGTGCGTATGTATTGCGTTTTATTTTTAATTCTCGCAATAAAAATAACATTCGACGCGGCCCTCTCACTGTCGATGAGTTGAGAGAAGCACGCATAACTTTGTTAAAATTGTCCCAACGTGAATCTTTCCCGGAAGAGTTTAAATTACTATCAAATAATAAATTATTAAAAAATAAACATAATTTAAATAAATTAAACATCTTCGCAGATAGTGATGGCATTTTAAGAGTCGGTGGACGATTAAAATTGTCACCGGATTTTGATTTCGATAAGAAACATCCGTCATTAATTTCTGCCAATCACTGGTATTCAGTGCTATTGTTCCGACTTGAGCACAAGCGGCTGCTTCACGCCGCAGCGCAGGCCTTACTATACAACATACGCGAGTCCCACTGGCCGGTGGGGGGCAGAAACCTGGCCAGGCGCATTGTTCATCAGTGCGTTACGTGTACACGATTGAGAGGTAAATCTTTATCTCCGATTATGGGCAACTTACCGGCGGAGAGAATCACTCTGACCTTCCCGTTTCTGCGAAGTGGTGTGGATTACGCTGGGCCAGTGCTTGTACTTAATCGTAAGGGTAGGGGTTCTAAATTGATAAAGGGTTACATTTGTCTTTTTATCTGTTTAGTTACACGCGCAATACATTTAGAACTTGTCAGTGACCTTTCTTCTGACGCTTACCTACTTGCGTTAAAGAGATTTATTTCCCGACGTGGCAAACCTGATGAAATAATTTCAGACAACGGCAGGAATTTTGTAGGGCTCGCAAACGAATTTTCAAAATTTTTATCGAAATGTTCTGACGACTTAATTGAGTACGCAACTAGTCAGAACATTAAGTTCTCTTTCATTCCGCCTTATGCGCCTCATTTTGGTGGATTGTGGGAGGCCGGAGTTAAATCATGCAAGCACCACTTGTTACGAGTGGTTGGTAGCGCACACCTGACATTTGAGGAATATGGCACTGTATTGTCACAAATTGAAGCTGTCCTCAACTCCCGCCCCATTAGTCCTTTATCCGCAGATCCTAACGACTTTCTTCCTTTGTGTCCATCTCATTTCCTGGTTGCTCGTCTCCTAACAGCGCCTGCAACGTCACCGCTAACGGAGGTTCCTGCTCACCGGCTGACACGATACCAGAGGCTCGAGCTGCTTAGACAACATTTCTGGATTCGATGGTCCAAGGAATACATTTCGGAGATGCAAACCAGGACTAAGTGGCAACAGAACGGACGTGATCTTCAGCCAAACACTCTGGTCGTCATCAAAGAGGACAACGCTCCGCCACTAAAATGGAGCCTGGGGCGGATCATTTCAACAATGCCAGGCAAGGACGGGATCGCTCGAGTGGCCAACATTCAGACGAAGTCAGGAGTTGTACGACGCGCATTTTCTCGAATCTGTCCTCTGTTCGACGACGTAGATGACAGCAAGGTGTTGGACGTAGATACTTCCAAGGCCGGGGGCATGTTCAGACCAAGGACTTCATAAATCCACGTATGATCTGCGTGCTGTCACATACTACGTCCATGCATGGGCGTGTACGAGTCGACCAATCACCGAGCAGCATTTTAAAAAACCGTCGAGTAATTTTTTTCCCTCCAGAGCGGGCCCTCCGGGTCTTTTTCTTTTATTTTATTCTATTCTGATCTCGCTACCATTCTTGTACGCGCACCTAACTCCGAAATTAGATTATTGTAATTTAAATAAGAACATTAAATCTGTATATCGACCAAGAATAGTCTCGTCTACATCATTTCAAACATCATCATCACCAACCTGAAGAGCACACGCAGACCAGAGCTGACGCCCCTACACCGATTATGCACAGCTGTAGCATCTTCTTGATTGGTCAAACTTTGGCTCCTTGGCGTCGGCTGGTGAATTTAATTTGTCCTGCATTGGAGGTCCTCTTTTTCAGTACGTAAAAGCCATAATTTCTTGTAGTAGTTTAACTCCAGTATCAATCCCCTCAGTAAAAGCCAACCGTTGAAGCCGTGGCTCTATTTTTGCTTCATGCCATAGTTACAGCGATTGCTTTGTTTTCAGTTGAATAGTTGTTCCACTGACTAAGTAAAGTGCTCAGAAATCGGTTTGACAAGCATTCTCACTCCTCAGGACTTTCAATAAACAGCCTGCATAATATTGCAGCAAGAGTTTTAACGCTAATTCGTTTTACTAATTTTCGTTAATTAATAAACTTCATTGAGGCCACGCTATTCCAGGAAAAGTATTTTTATTATTATTTTCGTATCCCATTCAGCAAACTCTTTCGTTTAATACCCATATCATGGGGGTGCATTTCAGATAGTCAATCCGCCATCTTGGATGTCCGCCATGTTGGATTTAAGACACGTAACATTTTTTTTCATATTCCTGACAGCAAAACCTTTCATTTGATACCCATATCATTGGGGTGCATTTCAAATAGCCTGTCCGCCATCTTGGACGTCCGCCATACTGGATTTAAGTCACATGACAATTTTTTTCGTATTTTTGACAGCATACCCTTTCATTTGATACCCATATCATGGGGGTGGATTTCAAACAGCCTGGTGAAGCGTCAATGCCTTTTCAATAAGTATAAATAAAATAAATAATAATATTTTAGGATTTTTCCATTTATTATAATATGTTAGTAGTTCAGATTACATATTTTAGTTTGTCTTTTGATGAATCCTCGCACCAATATTTTGTTTCCGCAGCGCCCTTTGTATCGAAACTTTCTTGAGTGTTCTCGCAACATGACCAATAGATGGCATTAGCGAGGCGCGCCCTCGCCCTCTTCCCGCCGCCATTGAAAAAGACACTGTGTGTGTTCTTTGCTCCGCCTTTCAAAAATTCCTTTTTGGTGAAACCTTGATGATATTCATAAAATAAATGGACCTGCATCTGTGCTTCATTGAGAACTTATAGTGCAGTGTTGATTTTTGGAGTTTTAACCATTCCACCGGTGAATTTAAGAAGATTTTGCTCGCCGGCCGGCAGCTCATACCTACAAGCCATCACGCGCGCATGAACGAGGTATCTTCCCATCTCCCTGGGTCTGAGTGGGATCTCTGGATTTTCAAGGTACGTGGGCATGGTTTGCTGCTAATAATTTTTTGGTCCTTATTGGTTTCTCGAGGATTCATCAATAGGGAAATTAGTTTTATTTTTTAGGTCCGCCATTACACCTTTTACGTAGGTTCTTATTTCAAACTTTCTCACAACCGTCACAAGGGTATGACGGGGCCCCCCTCTCAGAGGGCCAAAGCCTGCCGGGGTCGCGGGATTATTTCCTTACCGTGACCCCGGAACGTAACAGGCTATTGAAGGACACCGTGGATTTTAGTCAGTAGAAGTCTGACAGTCCCTCCCGCCCTGCCCGGGGTTGGAGGACTCATTTGATGATTTTACCACGCTAAAAAAAAAAAAAAAAAAAACCGTCACAAGGGTGCAGGCTATTTACACGCCTCACCATAAATATTGGTCCTTCAATACCGGATAAATAACCAATAGGTAGGTACTTAGATTTTTGCGTATTTGTTTGGTGAAAATCATAATATAGGTTTATTAACGCACAATAGATATTTATTTACGTAAACTTTCGGCAAATTAATACCGCAGCTTATTAAATTGACAATAGATTTTACGTATTTGTTGGTAAATCTGTTCAATTAATTTATTAGTTTACATAGATCGACATTATGTAGTTATGGAAGCACAACCAGTGCAAATAGTGCGCATGTCAGCATAATAGCAGGCAGAACTGATGTGCTTTCATAATTCCCTTTAAGATAAACATGTATTGCTAGACTCTAAGTTTAGACGTTAGGACACTCCGTGTACGCATCCCAATCTGCTAACACGTGTCGCATTAAAAGTTAATTTAATTCTTAATTTTTATTTCTTTTTAAAAAACCGTCTACGACGCTCCCAATCCTGACTGGCGCAGCCGGTAGGATCACCTGGTGAAGCTGTCCCGCGTTTGTAAAGTGATTTTCCGCGAATAAGACTTTTTCCGAACTTCACACGGCGCGCGTGGTGTACGGCGAGGTGATCCACGAACCAACAAATATCGTCAGCGACGAGGAGCTGAGGGCGAGGAGCCGGGAGATGGGCGAGGCAGGCTGGTGAGTAGACTTTTCACCTCCTTTCTATACCCCTCATCCATCATATCCCTTATTAACTTGGAATTGGACATTTTCCATTTTGACTTATTTGGTTTTCTTAAATTAATTAAAATAAGTACTAATATAAGTGTAAAAATACACATGAAAGTAAATTTACTCACATCAGTTAATTGTACCATTTGAACCTTATTGAGTTTTAAGATAAGTAATAGTTATAGATAGTATAGATAATTAGTTATTGTAATAAAATTCGGTATTTAAAAACTCGATACCCGAAATCCGAAAAAACTATATCCGATATTCTGTTATCGGATATGGGATATTGGATAGTCGATATTCGATATTGCATATTCAGATATCCGATATTCGATTTTCAAAAATTCGGTATTTAAAAACTCGGTATTCGATATTCTGTAATCGGATATTGGATAGCCGATATTCGATATTGCATAGTCGGATATTCGATTTTCGAAAATTCGGTATTTAAAAACTCGGTACCCGAAATCCGAAAAGTCAGTATTCGATATTCTGTAATCGGATATTGGATAGCCGATATTTGATATTGCATATTCGGATATCCGATATTCGATTTTCGAAAATTCGGTATGTAAAAACTCGGTACCCGAAATCCGAAAAGTCCGAAGTTTTAAATACCGAATTTTCGAAAATCGAATATCGGATATCCGACTATGCAATATCGAATATCGGCTATCCAATATCCGATATCCGATTACAGAATATCGAATACCGACTTTTCGGATTTCGGGTACCGAGTTTTTAAATACCGAATTTTCGAAAATCGAATATCGGATATCCGAATATGCAATATCGAATATTGGCTATCCAATATCCGATATCCGATTACAGAATATCGAATATCGAATTTTTGAATTTCGGGTATCGAATTTTTAAATACCGAATTTTTGAAAATCGTATATCGGATATCCGAATATGCAATATCGAATATCGGCTATCCAATATCCGATATCAGATTACAGAATATCGAATATCGACTTTTCGGATTTCGGGTACCGAGTTTTTAAATACCTAATTTTCGAAAATCGAATATCGGATATCCGAATATGCAATATCGAATATCGGCTATCCAATATCCGATATCCGATTACAGAATATCGAATACCGACTTTTCGGATTTCGGGTACCGAGTTTTTAAATACCGAATTTTCGAAAATCGAATATCGGATATCCGAATATGCGATACCGAATATCGGCTATTCAATATCCGATATCCGATTACAGAATATCGAATACCGACTTTTCGGATTTCGGGTACCGAGTTTTTACATACCGAATTTTCGAAAATCGAATATCGGATATCCGAATATGCAATATCGAATATCGGCTATCCAATATCCGATATCCGATTACAGAATATCGAATACTGACTTTTCGGATTTCGGGTACTGAGTTTTTAAATACCGAATTTTCGAAAATCGAATATCGGATATCCGAATATGCGATACCGAATATCGGCTATTCAATATCCGATATCCGATTACAGAATATCGAATACCGACTTTTCGGATTTCGGGTACCGAGTTTTTACATACCGAATTTTCGAAAATCGAATATCGGATATCCGAATATGCAATATCAAATATCGGCTATCCAATATCCGATATCCGATTACAGAATATCGAATATCGACTTTTCAGATTTCGGGTACCGAGTTTTTAAATACCGAATTTTCGAAAATCGAATATCGGATATCTGAATATGCAATATCGAATATCGACTATCCAATATCCCATATTCGATAACAGAATATCGAATATCGTTTTTTCGGATTTCGAGTATCGAGTTTTTAAATACCGAATTTTCGAAAATCGAATATCGGTTATCGGAATATGCGATATCGAATAAGTCGATATTCGATATTCTGTAATCGGATATCGGATATTGGATAGCCGATTTTCGATTTTGCATATTCGGATATCCGATATTCGATTTTCGAAAATTCGGTATTTAAGAACTCGGTACCCGAAATCCGAAAAGTCGATCTTCGATATTCGGTAATCGGATATCGGATATTGGATAGCCGATATTCGATATCGCATGTTCGGATATCCGATATTCGATTTTCAATAATTCGGTATTTAAAAACTCGGTACCCGAAATCCGAAAAGTCGGTATTCGATATTCTGTAATCGGATATCGGATATTGGATAGCCAATATTCGATATCGCATATTCGGATATCCGATATTCGATTTTCGAAAATTCGGTATTTAAAAACTCGGTACCCGAAATCCGAAAAGTCGATATTCGATATTCTGTTATCGGATATCGGATATTGGATAGCCGATATTCGATATTGCATATTCAGATATCCGATATTCGATTTTCGAAAATTCGGTATTTAAAAACTCGGTACCCAAAATCCGAAAAGTCGGTAATCGATGTTCTGTGATCGGACATCGGATATTGGATAGCCGACATTCGATATCGCATATTCGGATATCCGATATTCGATTTTCGAAAATTAGGTATTTAAAAACTCGGTATCCGAAATCCGAAAAGTCGATATTCGATATTCTGTAATCGGATATCGGATATTGGATAGCCGATATTCGATATTGCATATTCGGATATCCGATATTCGATTTTAAAAATTTCGGTATTAAAAATTCGATACCCGAAATTCAAAAATTCGATATTCGATATTCTGTAATCGGATATCGGATATTGGATAGCCGATATTTGATATTGCATATTCGGATATCCGATATTCGATTTTCGAAAATTCGGTATGTAAAAACTCGGTACCCGAAATCCGAAAAGTCGGTATTCGATATTCTGTAATCGGATATCGGATATTGAATAGCCGATATTCGGTATCGCATATTCGGATATCCGATATTCGATTTTCGAAAATTCGGTATTTAAAAACTCAGTACCCGAAATCCGAAAAGTCGGTATTCGATATTCTGTAATCGGATATCGGATATTGGATAGCCGATATTCGATATTGCATATTCGGATATCCGATATTCGATTTTCGAAAATTCGGTATTTAAAAACTCGGTACCCGAAATCCGAAAAGTCGATATTCGATATTCTGTAATCTGATATCGGATATTGGATAGCCGATATTCGATATTGCATCTTCGGATATCCGATATACGATTTTCGAAAATTCGGTATTTAAAAATTCGATACCCGAAATTCAAAAATTCGATATTCGATATTCTGTAATCGGATACCGGATATCGGATATTGATAGCCAATATTCGATATTGCATATTCGGATATCCGATATTCGATTTTCGAAAATTCGGTATTTAAAAAGTCGATACCCGAAATCCGAAAAAACGATATTCGATATTCTGTTATCGGATATGGGATATTGGATAGTTGATATTCGATATTGCATATTCAGATATCCGATATTCGATTTTCAAAAATTCGGTATTTAAAAACTCGGTATTCGATATTCTGTAATCGGATATCGGATATTGGATAGCCGATATTCGATATTGCATAGTCGGATATTCGATTTTCGAAAATTCGGTATTTAAAAACTCGGTACCCGAAATCCGAAAAGTCAGTATTCGATATTCTGTAATCGGATATTGGATAGCCGATATTCGATATTGCATATTCGGATATTTGATTTTCGAAAATTCGGTATGTAAAAACTCGGTACCCGAAATCCGAAAAGTCCGATTACAGAATAACGAATACCGACTTTTCAGATTTCGGGTACCGAGTTTTTAAATACCGAATGTTTTAAAATCGAATATCAGTTATCTGAATATGCAATATCGAATATCGACTATCCAATATCCCATATCCGATAACAGAATATCGAATATCGTTTTTTCGGATTTCGGGTATCGAGTTTTTAAATACCGAATTTTCGAAAATCGAATATCGGATATCCGACTATGCAATATCGAATATCGGTTATCCAATATCCGATATCCGATTACAGAATATCGAATACCGACTTTTCGGATTTCGGGTACCGAGTTTTTAAATACCGAATTTTCGAAAATCGAATATCGGATATCCGAATATGCAATATCGAATATTGGCTATCCAATATCCGATATCCGATTACAGAATATCGAATATCGAATTTTTGAATTTCGGGTATCGAATTTTTAAATACCGAATTTTTGAAAATCGTATATCGGATATCCGAATATGCAATATCGAGTATCGGCTATCCAATATCCGATATCAGATTACAGAATATCGAATATCGACTTTTCGGATTTCGGGTACCGAGTTTTAAAATACCGAATTTTCGAAAATCGAATATCGGATATCCGAATATGCAATATCGAATATCGGCTATCCAATATCCGATATCCGATTACAGAATATCGAATACCGACATTTCGGATTTCGGGTACCGAGTTTTTAAATACCGAATCTTCGAAAATCGAATATCGGATATCCGAATATGCGATACCGAATATCGGCTATTCAATATCCGATATCCGATTACAGAATATCGAATACCGACTTTTCGGATTTCGGGTACCGAGTTTTTACATACCGAATTTTCGAAAATCGAATATCGGATATCCGAATATGCAATATCGAATATCGGCTATCCAATATCCGATATCCGATTACAGAATATCGAATATCGAATTTTTGAATTTCGGGTATCGAATTTTTAAATACCGAATTTTTTAAAATCGAATATCGGATATCCGAATATGCAATATCGAATATCGGCTATCCAATATCCGATATCCGATTACAGAATATCGAATATCGACTTTTCGGATTTCGGATGCCGAGTTTTTAAATACCGAATTTTCGAAAATCGAATATCGGATATCCGAATATGCGATATCGAATGTCGGCTATCCAATATCCGATTACAGAGTATCGAATACCGACTTTTCGGATTTCGGGTACCGAGTTTTTAAATACCGAATTTTCGAAAATCGAATATCGGATATCCGAATATGCGATATCGAATATTGGCTATCCAATATCCGATATCCGATTACAGAATATCGAATACCGACTTTTCGGATTTCGGGTACCGAGTTTTTAAATACCGAATTATTGAAAATCGAATATCGGATATCCGAATATGCGATATCGAATATTGGCTATCCAATATCCGATATCCGATTACAGAATATCGAATATCGTTTTTTCGGATTTCGAGTATCGAGTTTTTAAGTACCGAATTTTCGAAAATCGAATATCGGATATCCGAATATGCAATATCGAATATTGGCTATCCAATATCCGATATCCGATATCCGATTACAGAATATCGAATATCGAATTTTTGAATTTCGGGTATCGAATTTTTAAATACCGAATTTTCGAAAATCGAATTACGGATATCCGAATATGCAATATCGAATATCGGCTATCCAATATCCGATATCCGATTACAGAATATCGAATACCGACATTTCGGATTTCGGGTACCGAGTTTTTAAATACCGAATTTTCGAAAATCGAATATCGGATATCCGAATATGCAATATCGAATATCGGCTATCCAATATCCGATATCCGATATCCGATTACAGAATATCGAATATCGAATTTTTGAATTTTGGGTATCGAATTTTTAAATACCGAATTTTTTAAAATCGAATATCGGATATCCGAATATGCAATATCGAATATCGGCTATCCAATATCCGATATCCGATTACAGAATATCGAATATCGACTTTTCAGATTTCGGGTACCGAGTTTTTAAATACCGAATTTTCGAAAATCGAATATCGGATATCTGAATATGCAATATCGAATATCGACTATCCAATATCCCATATTCGATAACAGAATATCGAATATCGTTTTTTCGGATTTCGAGTATCGAGTTTTTAAATACCGAATTTTCGAAAATCGAATATCGGATATCCGAATATGCGATATCGAATATCGGCTATCCAATATCCGATATCCGATTACAGAATATCGAATACCGACATTTCGGATTTCGGGTACCGAGTTTTTAAATACCGAATTTTCGAAAATCGAATATCGGATATCCGAATATGCAATATCGAATATCGGCTATCCAATATCCGATATCCGATATCCGATTACAGAATATCGAATGTCGAATTTTTGAATTTCGGGTATCGAATTTTTAAATACCGAATTTTCGAAAATCGAATTACGGATATCCGAATATGCAATATCGAATATCGGCTATCCAATATCCGATATCCGATTACAGAATATCGAATATCGACTTTTCGGATTTCGGATGCCGAGTTTTTAAATACCGAATTTTCGAAAATCGAATATCGGATATCCGAATATGCGATATCGAATGTCGGCTATCCAATATCCGATTACAGAGTATCGAATACCGACTTTTCGGATTTCGGGTACCGAGTTTTTAAATACCGAATTTTCGAAAATCGAATATCGGTTATTCGAATATGCGATATCGAATATCGGCTATCCAATATCCGATATCCGATTACAGAATATCGAATATCGAATTTTTGAATTTCGGGTATCGAATTTTTAAATACCGAATTTTTTAAAATCGAATATCGGATATCCGAATATGCAATATCGAATATCGGCTATCCAATATCCGATATCTGATTACAGAATATCGAATATCGACTTTTCAGATTTCGGGTACCGAGTTTTTAAATACCGAATTTTCGAAAATCGAATATCGTATATCTGAATATGCAATATCGAATATCGACTATCCAATATCCCATATTCGATAACAGAATATCGAATATCGTTTTTTCGGATTTCGAGTATCGAGTTTTTAAATACCGAATTTTCGAAAATCGAATATCGGATATCCGAATATGCAATATCGAATATTGGCTATCCAATATCCGATATCCGATATCCGATTACAGAATATCGAATATCGAATTTTTGAATTTCGGGTATCGAATTTTTAAATACCGAATTTTCGAAAATCGAATTACGGATATCCGAATATGCAATATCGAATATCGGCTATCCAATATCCGATATCCGATTACAGAATATCGAATATCGACTTTTCGGATTTCGGATGCCGAGTTTTTAAATACCGAATTTTCGAAAATCGAATATCGGATATCCGAATATGCGATATCGAATGTCGGCTATCCAATATCCGATTACAGAGTATCGAATACCGAATTTTCGGATTTCGGGTACCGAGTTTTTAAATACCGAATTTTCGAAAATCGAATATCGGTTATCCGAATATGCGATATCGAATATCAGCTATCCAATATCCGATATCCGATTACAGAATAACGAATACCGACTTTTCAGATTTCGGGTACCGAGTTTTTAAATACCGAATTTTTGACAATCGAATAACAGTTATCTGAATATGCAATATCGAATATCGACTATCCAATATCCCATATCCGATAACAGAATATCGAATATCGTTTTTTCGGATTTCGGGTATCGAGTTTTTAAATACCGAATTTTCGAAAATCGAATATCGGATATCCGAATATGCGATATCGAATATTGGCTATCCAATATCCGATATCCGATTACAGAATATCGAATACCGACTTTTCGGATTTCGGGTACCGAGTTTTTACATACCGAATTTTCGAAAATCGAATATCGGATATCCGAATATGCAATATCGAATATCGGCTATCCAATATCCGATATCCGATATCCGATTACAGAATATCGAATATCGAATTTTTGAATTTCGGGTATCGAATTTTTAAATACCGAATTTTTTAAAATCGAATATCGGATATCCGAATATGCAATATCGAATATCGGCTATCCAATATCCGATATCCGATTACAGAATATCGAATATCGACTTTTCGGATTTCGGATGCCGAGTTTTTAAATACCGAATTTTCGAAAATCGAATATCGGATATCCGAATATGCGATATCGAATGTCGGCTATCCAATATCCGATTACAGAGTATCGAATACCGACTTTTCGGATTTCGGGTACCGAGTTTTTAAATACCGAATTTTCGAAAATCGAATATCGGATATCCGAATATGCGATATCGAATATTGGCTATCCAATATCCGATATCCGATTACAGAATATCGAATACCGACTTTTCGGATTTCGGGTACCGAGTTTTTAAATACCGAATTATTGAAAATCGAATATCGGATATCCGAATATGCGATATCGAATATTGGCTATCCAATATCCGATATCCGATTACAGAATATCGAATATCGTTTTTTCGGATTTCGAGTATCGAGTTTTTAAGTACCGAATTTTCGAAAATCGAATATCGGATATCCGAATATGCAATATCGAATATTGGCTATCCAATATCCGATATCCGATATCCGATTACAGAATATCGAATATCGAATTTTTGAATTTCGGGTATCGAATTTTTAAATACCGAATTTTCGAAAATCGAATTACGGATATCCGAATATGCAATATCGAATATCGGCTATCCAATATCCGATATCCGATTACAGAATATCGAATACCGACATTTCGGATTTCGGGTACCGAGTTTTTAAATACCGAATTTTCGAAAATCGAATATCGGATATCCGAATATGCAATATCGAATATCGGCTATCCAATATCCGATATCCGATATCCGATTACAGAATATCGAATATCGAATTTTTGAATTTCGGGTATCGAATTTTTAAATACCGAATTTTTTAAAATCGAATATCGGATATCCGAATATGCAATATCGAATATCGGCTATCCAATATCCGATATCCGATTACAGAATATCGAATATCGACTTTTCAGATTTCGGGTACCGAGTTTTTAAATACCGAATTTTCGAAAATCGAATATCGGATATCTGAATATGCAATATCGAATATCGACTATCCAATATCCCATATTCGATAACAGAATATCGAATATCGTTTTTTCGGATTTCGAGTATCGAGTTTTTAAATACCGAATTTTCGAAAATCGAATGTCGGATATCCGAATATGCGATATCGAATATCGGCTATCCAATATCCGATATCCGATTACAGAATATCGAATACCGACATTTCGGATTTCGGGTACCGAGTTTTTAAATACAGAATTTTCGAAAATCGAATATCGGATATCCGAATATGCAATATCGAATATCGGCTATCCAATATCCGATATCCGATATCCGATTACAGAATATCGAATGTCGAATTTTTGAATTTCGGGTATCGAATTTTTAAATACCGAATTTTCGAAAATCGAATTACGGATATCCGAATATGCAATATCGAATATCGGCTATCCAATATCCGATATCCGATTACAGAATATCGAATATCGACTTTTCGGATTTCGGATGCCGAGTTTTTAAATACCGAATTTTCGAAAATCGAATATCGGATATCCGAATATGCGATATCGAATGTCGGCTATCCAATATCCGATTACAGAGTATCGAATACCGACTTTTCGGATTTCGGGTACCGAGTTTTTAAATACCGAATTTTCGAAAATCGAATATCGGTTATTCGAATATGCGATATCGAATATCGGCTATCCAATATCCGATATCCGATTACAGAATATCGAATATCGAATTTTTGAATTTCGGGTATCGAATTTTTAAATACCGAATTTTTTAAAATCGAATATCGGATATCCGAATATGCAATATCGAATATCGGCTATCCAATATCCGATATCTGATTACAGAATATCGAATATCGACTTTTCAGATTTCGGGTACCGAGTTTTTAAATACCGAATTTTCGAAAATCGAATATCGTATATCTGAATATGCAATATCGAATATCGACTATCCAATATCCCATATTCGATAACAGAATATCGAATATCGTTTTTTCGGATTTCGAGTATCGAGTTTTTAAATACCGAATTTTCGAAAATCGAATATCGGATATCCGAATATGCAATATCGAATATTGGCTATCCAATATCCGATATCCGATATCCGATTACAGAATATCGAATATCGAATTTTTGAATTTCGGGTATCGAATTTTTAAATACCGAATTTTCGAAAATCGAATTACGGATATCCGAATATGCAATATCGAATATCGGCTATCCAATATCCGATATCCGATTACAGAATATCGAATATCGACTTTTCGGATTTCGGATGCCGAGTTTTTAAATACCGAATTTTCGAAAATCGAATATCGGATATCCGAATATGCGATATCGAATGTCGGCTATCCAATATCCGATTACAGAGTATCGAATACCGAATTTTCGGATTTCGGGTACCGAGTTTTTAAATACCGAATTTTCGAAAATCGAATATCGGTTATCCGAATATGCGATATCGAATATCAGCTATCCAATATCCGATATCCGATTACAGAATAACGAATACCGACTTTTCAGATTTCGGGTACCGAGTTTTTAAATACCGAATTTTTGAAAATCGAATAACAGTTATCTGAATATGCAATATCGAATATCGACTATCCAATATCCCATATCCGATAACAGAATATCGAATATCGTTTTTTCGGATTTCGGGTATCGAGTTTTTAAATACCGAATTTTCGAAAATCGAATATCGGATATCCGAATATGCGATATCGAATATTGGCTATCCAATATCCGATATCCGATTACAGAATATCGAATACCGACTTTTCGGATTTCGGGTACCGAGTTTTTAAATACCGAATTATTGAAAATCGAATATCGGATATCCGAATATGCGATATGGAATATTGGCTATCCAATATCCCATATCCGATAACAGAATATCGAATATCGTTTTTTCGGATTTCGAGTACCGATTTTTTAAATACCGAATTTTCGAAAATCGAATATCGGATATCCGAATATGCAATATCGAATATCAGCTATCCAATATCCGATATCCGATTACAGAATATCGAATATCGACTTTTCGAATTTCGGATACCGAGTTTTTAAATACCGAATTTTCGAAAATCGAATATCGGTTATCCGAATATGCGATATCGAATATTGGCTATCCAATATCCGATATCCGATATCCGATTACAGAATATCGAATATCGAATTTTTGAATTTCGGGTATCGAATTTTTAAATACCGAATTTTTGAAAATCGTATATCGGATATCCGAATATGCAATATCGAATATCGGCTATCCAATATCCGATATCCGATTACAGAATATCGAATATCGACTTTTCGGATTTCGGGTACCGAGTTTTTAAATACCGAATTTTCGAAAATCGAATATCGGATATCCGAATATGCAATATCGAATATCGGCTATCCAATATCCGATATCCGATTACAGAATATCGAATACCGACATTTCGGATTTCGGGTACTGAGTTTTTAAATACCGAATTTTCGAAAATCGAATATCGGATATCCGAATATGCGACACCGAATATCGGCTATTCAATATCCGATTACAGAACATCGAATACCGACTTTTCGGATTTCGGGTACCGAGTTTTTACATACCGAATTTTCGAAAATCGAATATCGGATATCCGAATATGCAATATCGAATATCGGTTATCCAATATCCGATATCCGATAACAGAATATCGAATATCGAATTTTTGAATTTCGGGTATCGAATTTTTAAATACCGAATTTTTTAAAATCGAATATTGGATATCCGAATATGCAATATCGAATATCGGCTATCCAATATCCGATATCCGATTACAGAATATCTAATATCGACTTTTCGGATTTCGGATACCGAGTTTTTAAATACCGAATTTTCGAAAATCGAATATCGGATATCCGAATATGCGATATCGAATGTCGGCTATCCAATATCCGATATCCGATTACAGAATATCGAATACCGACTTTTCGGATTTCGGATGCCGAGTTTTTAAATACCGAATTTTCGAAAATCGAATATCGGATATCCGAATATGCGATATCGAATGTCGGCTATCCAATATCCGATTACAGAGTATCGAATACCGACTTTTCGGATTTCGGGTACCGAGTTTTTAAATACCGAATTTTCGAAAATCGAATATCGGTTATCCGAATATGCGATATCGAATATCGGCTATCCAATATCCGATATCCGATATCCGATTACAGAATATCGAATATCGAATTTTTGAATTTCGGGTATCGAATTTTTAAATACCGAATTTTTTAAAATCGAATATCGGATATCCGAATATGCAATATCGAATATCGGCTATCCAATATCCGATATCTGATTACAGAATATCGAATATCGACTTTTCAGATTTCGGGTACCGAGTTTTTAAATACCGAATTTTCGAAAATCGAATATCGTATATCTGAATATGCAATATCGAATATCGACTATCCAATATCCCATATTCGATAACAGAATATCGAATATCGTTTTTTCGGATTTCGAGTATCGAGTTTTTAAATACCGAATTTTCGAAAATCGAATATCGGATATCCGAATATGCAATATCGAATATTGGCTATCCAATTTCCGATATCCGATATCCGATTACAGAATATCGAATATCGAATTTTTGAATTTCGGGTATCGAATTTTTAAATACCGAATTTTCGAAAATCGAATTACGGATATCCGAATATGCAATATCGAATATCGGCTATCCAATATCCGATATCCGATTACAGAATATCGAATATCGACTTTTCGGATTTCGGATGCCGAGTTTTTAAATACCGAATTTTCGAAAATCGAATATCGGATATCCGAATATGCGATATCGAATGTCGGCTATCCAATATCCGATTACAGAGTATCGAATACCGAATTTTCGGATTTCGGGTACCGAGTTTTTAAATACCGAATTTTCGAAAATCGAATATCGGTTATCCGAATATGCGATATCGAATATCAGCTTTCCAATATCCGATATCCGATTACAGAATAACGAATACCGACTTTTCAGATTTCGGGTACCGAGTTTTTAAATACCGAATTTTTGAAAATCGAATAACAGTTATCTGAATATGCAATATCGAATATCGACTATCCAATATCCCATATCCGATAACAGAATATCGAATATCGTTTTTTCGGATTTCGGGTATCGAGTTTTTAAATACCGAATTTTCGAAAATCGAATATCGGATATCCGAATATGCGATATCGAATATTGGCTATCCAATATCCGATATCCGATTACAGAATATCGAATACCGACTTTTCGGATTTCGGGTACCGAGTTTTTAAATACCGAATTATTGAAAATCGAATATCGGATATCCGAATATGCGATATGGAATATTGGCTATCCAATATCCCATATCCGATAACAGAATATCGAATATCGTTTTTTCGGATTTCGAGTACCGATTTTTTAAATACCGAATTTTCGAAAATCGAATATCGGATATCCGAATATGCAATATCGAATATCAGCTATCCAATATCCGATATCCGATTACAGAATATCGAATATCGACTTTTCGAATTTCGGATACCGAGTTTTTAAATACCGAATTTTCGAAAATCGAATATCGGTTATCCGAATATGCGATATCGAATATTGGCTATCCAATATCCGATATCCGATATCCGATTACAGAATATCGAATATCGAATTTTTGAATTTCGGGTATCGAATTTTTAAATACCGAATTTTTGAAAATCGTATATCGGATATCCGAATATGCAATTTCGAATATCGGCTATCCAATATCCGATATCCGATTACAGAATATCGAATATCGACTTTTCGGATTTCGGGTACCGAGTTTTTAAATACCGAATTTTCGAAAATCGAATATCGGATATCCGAATATGCAATATCGAATATCGGCTATCCAATATCCGATATCCGATTACAGAATATCGAATACCGAGTTTTCGGATTTCGGGTACTGAGTTTTTAAATACCGAATTTTCGAAAATCGAATATCGGATATCCGAATATGCGACACCGAATATCGGCTATTCAATATCCGATTACAGAACATCGAATACCGACTTTTCGGATTTCGGGTACCGAGTTTTTACATACCGAATTTTCGAAAATCGAATATCGGATATCCGAATATGCAATATCGAATATCGGTTATCCAATATCCGATATCCGATAACAGAATATCGAATATCGAATTTTTGAATTTCGGGTATCGAATTTTTAAATACCGAATTTTTTAAAATCGAATATTGGATATCCGAATATGCAATATCGAATATCGGCTATCCAATATCCGATATCCGATTACAGAATATCTAATATCGACTTTTCGGATTTCGGATACCGAGTTTTTAAATACCGAATTTTCGAAAATCGAATATCGGATATCCGAATATGCGATATCGAATGTCGGCTATCCAATATCCGATATCCGATTACAGAATATCGAATACCGACTTTTCGGATTTCGGGTACCGAGTTTTTAAATACCGAATTTTCGAAAATCGAATATCGGAGCTCCGAATATGCGATATCGAATATCGGCTATCCAATATCCGATATCCGATTACAGGATATCGAATACCGACTTTTCGGATTTCGGGTACCGAGTTTTTAAATACCGAATTTTCGAAAATCGAATATCGGATATCCGAATATGCGATACCGAATATCGGCTATCCAATATCCGATTACAGAATATCGAATACCGACTTTTCGGATTTCGGGTACCGAGTTTTTACATACCGAATTTTTTAAAATCGAATATCGGATATCCGAATATGCAATATCGAATATCGGCTATCCAATATCCGATTACAGAATATCGAATACTGACTTTTCGGATTTCGGGTACCGAGTTTTTAAATACCGAATTTTCGAAAATCGAATATCCGACTATGCAATATCGAATATCGGCTATCCAATATCCGATATCCGATTACAGAATATCGAATACCGAGTTTTTAAATACCGAATTTTTGAAAATCGAATATCGGATATCTGAATATGCAATATCGAATATCGACTATCCAATATCCCATATCCGATAACAGAATATCGAATATAGTTTTTTCGGATTTCGGGAATCGAGTTTTTAAATACCGAATTTTCGAAAATCGAATATCGGATATCCGAATATGCAATATCGAATACTGGCTATCAATATCCGATATCCGATATCAGATTACAGAATATCGAATATCGACTTTTCGGATTTCGGGTACCGAGTTTTTAAATACCGAATTTTTGAAAATCGTATATCGGATATCCGAATATGCAATACCGAATATCGGCTATCCAATATCCGATATCCGATTACAGAATATCGAATACCGACTTTTTGGATTTCGGGTACCGAGTTTTTACATACCGAATTTTCGAAAATCGAATATCGGATATCCGAATATGCAATATCGAATATCGGCTATCCAATATCCGATATCCGATTACAGAATATCGAATATCGAATTTTTGAATTTCGGGTATCGAATTTTTAAATACCGAATTTTCGAAAATCGATTATCGGATATCCGAATATGCGATGTCGAATGTCGGCTATCCAATATCCGATATCCGATCACAGAACATCGAATACCGACTTTTCGGATTTTGGGTACCGAGTTTTTAAATACCGAATTTTCGAAAATCGAATATCGGATATCTGAATATGCAATATTGAATATCGGCTATCCAATATCCGATATCCGATTACAGAATATCGAATACCGACTTTTCGGATTTCGGGTACCGAGTTTTTAAATACCGAATTTTCGAAAATCGAATATCGGATATCCGAATATGCGATATCAAATATTGGCTATCCAATATCCGATATCCGATTACAGAATATCGAATACCTACCGACTTTTCGGATTTCGGGTACCGAGTTTTTAAATACCGAATTATTGAAAATCGAATATCGGATATCCGAATATGCGATATCGAATATCGGCTATCCAATATCCGATATCCGATTACCGAATATCGAATATCGACTTTTCGGATTTCGGGTACCGAGTTTTTAAATACCGAATTTTCGAAAATCGAATATCGGTTATCCGAATATGCGATATCGAATATCGGCTATCCAATATCCGATATCTGATTACAGAATATCGAATACCGACTTTTCGGATTTCGGGTACCGTGTTTTTAAATACCGAATTTTCGAAAATCGAATATCGGATATCCGAATATGCAATATCGAATATCGGCTATCCAATATCCGATATCCGATTACAGAATATCGAATACCGACTTTTCGGATTTCGGGTACCGTGTTTTTAAATACCGAATTTTCGAAAATCGAATATCGGTTATCCGAATATGCAATATCGAATATCGGCTATCCATTATCCGATATCCGATTACAGAATATCGAATACCGACTTTTCGGATTTCGAGTACCAAGTTTTTAAATACCGAATTTTCGAAAATCGAATATCGGATATCCGAATATGCAATATCGAATATCGGCTATCCAATATCCGATATCCGATTACAGAATATCGAATACCGACTTTTCGGATTTCGGGTACCGAGTTTTTAAATACCAAATTTTCGAAAATCGAATATCGGATATCCGAATATGCAATATCGAATATCGGCTATCCAATATCCGATATCCGATTACAGAATATCGAATACCGACTTTTCGGATTTCGGGTACCGAGTTTTTAAATACCGAATTTTCGAAAATCGAATATCGGATATCTGAATATGCAATATCGAATATCGACTATCCAATATCCCATATCCGATAACAGAATATCGAATATCGTTTTTTCGGATTTCGGGTATCGAGTTTTTAAATACCGAATTTTCGAAAATCGAATATCGGATATCCGAATATGCGATACCGAATATCGGCTATTCAATATCCGATATCCGATTACAGAATATCGAATATCGAATTTTCGGATTTTGGGTACCGAGTTTTTAAATACCGAATTATTGAAAATCGAATGTCGGATATCCGAATATGCGATATCGAATATCGGCTATCCAATATCCGATATCCGATTACAGAATATCAAATATCGACTTTTCGAATTTCGGATACCGAGTTTTTAAATACCGAATTTTCGAAAATCGAATATCGGTTATCCGAATATGCGATATCGAATATTGGCTATCCAATATCCGATATCCGATCACAGAACATCGAATACCGACTTTTCGGATTTTGGGTACCGAGTTTTTAAATACCGAATTTTCGAAAATCGAATATCGGATATCCGAATATGCGATATCGAATATTGGCTATCCAATATCCGATATCCGATTACAGAATATCGAATATCGAATTTTCGGATTTCGGGTACCGAGTTTTTAAATACCGAATTATTGAAAATCGAATGTCGGATATCCGAATATGCGATATCGAATATCGGCTATCCAATATCCGATATCCGATTACCGAATATCGAATATCGACTTTTCGGATTTCGGGTACCGAGTTTTTAAATACCGAATTTTCGAAAATCGAATATCGGATATCCGAATATGCAATATCGAATATCTGCTATCCAATATCCGATATCCGATTACAGGATATCGAATACCGACTTTTCGGATTTCGGGTACTGAGTTTTTAAATACCGAATTTTCGAAAATCGAATATCGGATATCCGAGTATGCAATATCGAATATCGGCTATCCAATATCCGATATCCGATTACAGAATATCGAATATCGACTTTTCGGATTTCGGGTACCGAGTTTTTAAATACCGAATTTTCGAAATTCGAATATCGGATATCCGACTATGCAATATCGAATATCGGCTATCCAATATCCGATATCAGATTACAGAATATCGAATACCGACTTTTCGGATTTCGGGTACTGAGTTTTTAAATACCGAATTTTCGAAAATCGAATATCGGATATCCGAATATACAATATCGAATATCGGCTATCCAATATCCGATATCCGATTACAGAATATCAAATATCGACTTTTCGGATTTCGGATACCGAGTTTTCGAAAATCGAATATCGGTTATCCGAATATGCGATATCGAATATCGGCTATCCAATATCCGATATCCGATTACAGAATATCGAATACCGACTTTTCAGATTTCGTGTACCGAGTTTTTAAATACCGAATTTTCGAAAATCGAATATCGGATATCCGAATATGCAATACCGAATATCGGCTATCCAATATCCGATATCCGATTACAGAATATCGAATACCGACTTTTCGGATTTCGGGTACCGAGTTTTTAAATACCGAATTTTCGAAAATCGAATATCGGATATCCGAATATGCGATATCGAATATTGGCTATCCAATATCCGATATCCGATTACAGAATATCGAATACCGACTTTTTGATTTCGGGTACCGAGTTTTTAAATACCGAATTTTCGAAAATCGAATATCGGATATCCGAATATGCAATATCGAATATCTGCTATCCAATATCCGATATCCGATTACAGAATATCGAATATCGAATTTTACCGAATTTCGGGTATCGAATTTTTAAATACCGAATTTTTAAAAATCGAATATCGGATATCCGACTATGCAATATCGAATATCGGCTATCCAATATCCGATATCCGATTACAGAATATCGAATACCGACTTTTCGGATTTCGGGTACTGAGTTTTTAAATACCAAATTTTCGAAAATCGAATATCGGATATCCGAATATGCAATATCGAATATCGGCTATCCAATATCCGATATCCGATTACAGAATATCGAATATCGACTTTTCGGATTTCGCATACCGAGTTTTTAAATACCGAATTTTCGAAAATCGAATATCGGTTATCCGAATATGCGATATCGAATATCGGCTATCCAATATCCGATATCCGATTACAGAATATCGAATACCGACTTTTCGGATTTCGAGTACTGAGTTTTTAAATACCAAATTTTCGAAAATCGAATATCAGATATCCGAATATGCAATATCGAATATCGGCTATCCAATATCCGATATCCGATTACAGAATATCGAATACTGACTTTTCGGATTTCGGGTACTGAGTTTTTAAATACCGAATTTTCGAAAATCGAATATCGGATATCCGAATATGCAATATCGAATATCGGCTATCCAATATCCGATATCCGATTACAGAATATCAAATATTGACTTTTCGGATTTCGGATACCGAGTTTTCGAAAATCGAATATCGGTTATCCGAATATGCGATATCGAATATCGGCTATCCAATATCCGATATCCAATTACAGAATATCGAATACCGACTTTTCGGATTTCGGGTACTGAGTTTCTAAATACCGAATTTTCGAAAATCGAATATCGGATATCCGAATATGCAATATCGAATATCGGCTATCCAATATCCGATATCCGATTACAGAATATCAAATATTGACTTTTCGGATTTCGGATACCGAGTTTTCGAAAATCGAATATCGGTTATCCGAATATGCGATATCGAATATCGGCTATCCAATATCCGATATCCGATTACAGAATATCGAATACCGACTTTTCAGATTTCGGGTACCGAGTTTTTAAATACCGAATTTTCGAAAATCGAATATCGGATATCTGAATATGCAATATCGAATATCGACTATCCAATATCCCATATCCGATAACAGAATATCGAATATCGTTTTTTCGGATTTCGGGTATCGAGTTTTTAAATACCGAATTTTCGAAAATCGAATATCGGATATCCGAATATGCGATACCGAATATCGGCTATTCAATATCCGATATCCGATTACAGAATATCGAATACCAACTTTTCGGATTAGGGTACCGAGTTTTTACATACCGAATTTTCGAAAATCGAATATCGGATATCCGAATATGCAATATCGAATATCGGCTATCCAATATCCGATATCTGATTACAGAATATCGAATACCGACTTTTCGGATTTCGGGTACCGTGTTTTTAAATACCGAATTTTCGAAAATCGAATATCGGTTATCCGAATATGCGATATCGAATATCGGCTATCCAATATCCGATATCCGATTACAGAATATCGAATACCGACTTTTCAGATTTCGGGTACCGAGTTTTTAAATACCGAATTTTCGAAAATCGAATATCGGATATCTGAATATGCAATATCGAATATCGACTATCCAATATCCCATATCCGATAACAGAATATCGAATATCGTTTTTTCGGATTTCGGGTATCGAGTTTTTAAATACCGAATTTTCGAAAATCGAATATCGGATATCCGAATATGCGATACCGAATATCGGCTATTCAATATCCGATATCCGATTACAGAATATCGAATACCAACTTTTCGGATTAGGGTACCGAGTTTTTACATACCGAATTTTCGAAAATCGAATATCGGATATCCGAATATGCAATATCGAATATCGGCTATCCAATATCCGATATCCGATTACAGAATATCGAATACCAACTTTTCGGATTAGGGTACCGAGTTTTTACATACCGAATTTTCGAAAATCGAATATCGGATATCCGAATATGCAATATCGAATATCGGCTATCAAATATCCGATATCCGATTACAGAATATCGAATACCGACTTTTCGGATTTCGGGTACCGTGGTTTTAAATACCGAATTTTTGAAAATCGAATATCGGATATCCGAATATGCAATATCGAATATCGGCTATCCAATATCCGATATCCGATTACAGAATATCGAATACCGACTTTTCGGATTTCGGGTACCGAGTTTTTAAATACCGAATTTTCGAAAATCGAATATCGGATATCCGAACATGCGATATCGAATATTGGCTATCCAATATCCGATATCCGATTACAGAATATCAAATATTGACTTTTCGGATTTCGGATACCAAGTTTTCGAAAATCGAATATCGGTTATCCGAATATGCGATATCGAATATCGGCTATCCAATATCCGATATCCGATTACAGAATATCGAATACCGACTTTTCAGATTTCGGGTACCGAGTTTTTAAATACCGAATTTTCGAAAATCGAATATCGGATATCTGAATATGCAATATCGAATATCGACTATCCAATATCCCATATCCGATTACAGAATATCGAATATCGACTTTTCGGATTTCGGATACCGAGTTTTTAAATACCGAATTTTCGAAAATCGAATATCGGCTATCCGAATATGCGATATCGAATATCGGCTATCCAATATCCGATATCCGATTACAGAATATCGAATATCGAATTTTTGAATTTCGGGTATCGAATTTTTAAATACCGAATTTTTTAAAATCGAATATCGGATATCCGAATATGCAATATCGAATATCGGCTATCCAATATCCGATATCTGATTACAGAATATCGAATATCGACTTTTCAGATTTCGGGTACCGAGTTTTTAAATACCGAATTTTCGAAAATCGAATATCGGATATCTGAATATGCAATATCGAATATCGACTATCCAATATCCCATATCCGATTACAGAATATCGAATATCGACTTTTCGGATTTCGGATACCGAGTTTTTAAATACCGAATTTTCGAAAATCGAATATCGGCTATCCGAATATGCGATATCGAATATTGGCTATCCAATATCCGATATCCGATTACAGAATATCGAATACCGACTTTTCGGATTTCGGGTACCGAGTTTTTAAATACCGAATTATTGAAAATCGAATATCGGATATCCGAATATGCGATATCGAATATTGGCTATCCAATATCCCATATCCGATAACAGAATATCGAATATCGTTTTTTCGGATTTCGAGTACCGATTTTTTAAATACTGAATTTTCGAAAATCGAATATCTGATATCCGAATATGCAATATCGAATATCAGCTATCCAATATCCGATATCCGATTACAGAATATCGAATATCGACTTTTCGAATTTCGGATACCGAGTTTTTAAATTCCGAATTTTCGAAAATCGAATATCGGTTATCCGAATATGCGATATCGAATATCGGCTATCCAATATCCGATATCCGATTACAGAATATCGAATACCGACTTTTCAGATTTCGGGTACCGAGTTTTTAAATACCGAATTTTTGAAAATCGAATATCGGATATCTGAATATGCAATATCGAATATCGACTATCCAATATCCCATATCCGATAACAGAATATCGAATATCGTTTTTTCGGATTTCGATTATCGAGTTTTTAAATACCGAATTTTCGAAAATCGAATATCGGATATCCGAATATGCAATATCGAATATTGGCTATCCAATATCCGATATCCGATTACAGAATATCGAATATCGAATTTTCGGATTTCGGATACCGTGTTTTTAAATACCGAATTTTCGAAAATCGAATATCGGATATCCGAATATGCAATATCGAATATCGGCTATCCAATATCCGATATCCGATTACAGAATATCGAATACCGACTTTTCGGATTTAGGGTACCGAGTTTTTAAAAACCTAATTTTCGAAAATCGAATATCGGATATCCGAATATGCGATATCGAATATTGGCTATCCAATATCCGATATCCGATTACAGAATATCGAATACCGACTTTTTGATTTCGGGTACCGAGTTTTTAAATACCGAATTATTGAAAATCGAATATCGGATATCCGAATATGCGATATCGAATGTCGGCTATCCAATATCCGATATCCGATTACCGAATATCGAATATCGACTTTTCGGATTTCGGGTACCGAGTTTTTAAATACCGAATTTTTGAAAATCGAATATCGGATATCCGACTATGCAATATCGAATATCGGCTATCCAATATCCGATATCCGATTACAGAATATCGAATACCGACTTTTCGGATTTCGGGTACTGAGTTTTTAAATACCAAATTTTCGAAAATCGAATATCGGATATCCGAATATGCAATATCGAATATCGGCTATCCAATATCCGATATCTGATTACAGAATATCGAATACCGACTTTTTTGATTTCGGGTACCGTGTTTTTAAATACCGAATTTTCGAAAATCGAATATCGGATATCCGAATATGCAATATCGAATATCGGCTATCCAATATCCGATATCCGATTACAGAATATCGAATACCGACTTTTCGGATTTCGGGTACCGTGTTTTTAAATACCGAATTTTCGAAAATCGAATATCGGTTATCCGAATATGCAATATCGAATATCGGCTATCCATTATCCGATATCCGATTACAGAATATCGAATACCGACTTTTCGGATTTCGAGTACCAAGTTTTTAAATACCGAATTTTCGAAAATCGAATATCGGATATCCGAATATGCAATATCGAATATCGGCTATCCAATATCCGATATCCGATTACAGAATATCGAATACCGACTTTTCGGATTTCGGGTACCGAGTTTTTAAATACCAAATTTTCGAAAATCGAATATCGGATATCCGAATATGCAATATCGAATATCGGCTATCCAATATCCGATATCCGATTACAGAATATCGAATACCGACTTTTCGGATTTCGGGTACCGAGTTTTTAAATACCGAATTTTCGAAAATCGAATATCGGATATCTGAATATGCAATATCGAATATCGACTATCCAATATCCCATATCCGATAACAGAATATCGAATATCGTTTTTTCGGATTTCGGGTATCGAGTTTTTAAATACCGAATTTTCGAAAATCGAATATCGGATATCCGAATATGCGATACCGAATATCGGCTATTCAATATCCGATATCCGATTACAGAATATCGAATATCGAATTTTCGGATTTTGGGTACCGAGTTTTTAAATACCGAATTATTGAAAATCGAATGTCGGATATCCGAATATGCGATATCGAATATCGGCTATCCAATATCCGATATCCGATTACAGAATATCAAATATCGACTTTTCGAATTTCGGATAACGAGTTTTTAAATACCGAATTTTCGAAAATCGAATATCGGTTATCCGAATATGCGATATCGAATATTGGCTATCCAATATCCGATATCCGATCACAGAACATCGAATACCGACTTTTCGGATTTTGGGTACCGAGTTTTTAAATACCGAATTTTCGAAAATCGAATATCGGATATCCGAATATGCGATATCGAATATTGGCTATCCAATATCCGATATCCGATTACAGAATATCGAATATCGAATTTTCGGATTTCGGGTACCGAGTTTTTAAATACCGAATTATTGAAAATCGAATGTCGGATATCCGAATATGCGATATCGAATATCGGCTATCCAATATCCGATATCCGATTACCGAATATCGAATATCGACTTTTCGGATTTCGGGTACCGAGTTTTTAAATACCGAATTTTCGAAAATCGAATATCGGATATCCGAATATGCAATATCGAATATTGGCTATCCAATATCCGATATCCGATTACAGAATATCGAATATCGAATTTTTGAATTTCGGGTATCGAATTTTTAAATACCGAATTTTTGAAAATCGTATATCGGATATCCGAATATGCAATATCGAATATCGGCTATCCAATATCCGATATCAGATTACAGAATATCGAATATCGACTTTTCGGATTTCGGGTACCGAGTTTTTAAATACCTAATTTTCGAAAATCGAATATCGGATATCCGAATATGCAATATCGAATATCGGCTATCCAATATCCGATATCCGATTACAGAATATCGAATACCGACTTTTCGGATTTCGGGTACCGAGTTTTTAAATACCGAATTTTCGAAAATCGAATATCGGATATCCGAATATGCGATACCGAATATCGGCTATTCAATATCCGATATCCGATTACAGAATATCGAATACCGACTTTTCGGATTTCGGGTACCGAGTTTTTACATACCGAATTTTCGAAAATCGAATATCGGATATCCGAATATGCAATATCGAATATCGGCTATCCAATATCCGATATCCGATTACAGAATATCGAATACTGACTTTTCGGATTTCGGGTACTGAGTTTTTAAATACCGAATTTTCGAAAATCGAATATCGGATATCCGAATATGCGATACCGAATATCGGCTATTCAATATCCGATATCCGATTACAGAATATCGAATACCGACTTTTCGGATTTCGGGTACCGAGTTTTTACATACCGAATTTTCGAAAATCGAATATCGGATATCCGAATATGCAATATCAAATATCGGCTATCCAATATCCGATATCCGATTACAGAATATCGAATATCGACTTTTCAGATTTCGGGTACCGAGTTTTTAAATACCGAATTTTCGAAAATCGAATATCGGATATCTGAATATGCAATATCGAATATCGACTATCCAATATCCCATATTCGATAACAGAATATCGAATATCGTTTTTTCGGATTTCGAGTATCGAGTTTTTAAATACCGAATTTTCGAAAATCGAATATCGGTTATCGGAATATGCGATATCGAATAAGTCGATATTCGATATTCTGTAATCGGATATCGGATATTGGATAGCCGATTTTCGATTTTGCATATTCGGATATCCGATATTCGATTTTCGAAAATTCGGTATTTAAGAACTCGGTACCCGAAATCCGAAAAGTCGATCTTCGATATTCGGTAATCGGATATCGGATATTGGATAGCCGATATTCGATATCGCATGTTCGGATATCCGATATTCGATTTTCAATAATTCGGTATTTAAAAACTCGGTACCCGAAATCCGAAAAGTCGGTATTCGATATTCTGTAATCGGATATCGGATATTGGATAGCCAATATTCGATATCGCATATTCGGATATCCGATATTCGATTTTCGAAAATTCGGTATTTAAAAACTCGGTACCCGAAATCCGAAAAGTCGATATTCGATATTCTGTTATCGGATATCGGATATTGGATAGCCGATATTCGATATTGCATATTCAGATATCCGATATTCGATTTTCGAAAATTCGGTATTTAAAAACTCGGTACCCAAAATCCGAAAAGTCGGTAATCGATGTTCTGTGATCGGACATCGGATATTGGATAGCCGACATTCGATATCGCATATTCGGATATCCGATATTCGATTTTCGAAAATTAGGTATTTAAAAACTCGGTATCCGAAATCCGAAAAGTCGATATTCGATATTCTGTAATCGGATATCGGATATTGGATAGCCGATATTCGATATTGCATATTCGGATATCCGATATTCGATTTTAAAAATTTCGGTATTAAAAATTCGATACCCGAAATTCAAAAATTCGATATTCGATATTCTGTAATCGGATATCGGATATTGGATAGCCGATATTTGATATTGCATATTCGGATATCCGATATTCGATTTTCGAAAATTCGGTATGTAAAAACTCGGTACCCGAAATCCGAAAAGTCGGTATTCGATATTCTGTAATCGGATATCGGATATTGAATAGCCGATATTCGGTATCGCATATTCGGATATCCGATATTCGATTTTCGAAAATTCGGTATTTAAAAACTCAGTACCCGAAATCCGAAAAGTCGGTATTCGATATTCTGTAATCGGATATCGGATATTGGATAGCCGATATTCGATATTGCATATTCGGATATCCGATATTCGATTTTCGAAAATTCGGTATTTAAAAACTCGGTACCCGAAATCCGAAAAGTCGATATTCGATATTCTGTAATCTGATATCGGATATTGGATAGCCGATATTCGATATTGCATCTTCGGATATCCGATATACGATTTTCGAAAATTCGGTATTTAAAAATTCGATACCCGAAATTCAAAAATTCGATATTCGATATTCTGTAATCGGATACCGGATATCGGATATTGATAGCCAATATTCGATATTGCATATTCGGATATCCGATATTCGATTTTCGAAAATTCGGTATTTAAAAAGTCGATACCCGAAATCCGAAAAAACGATATTCGATATTCTGTTATCGGATATGGGATATTGGATAGTTGATATTCGATATTGCATATTCAGATATCCGATATTCGATTTTCAAAAATTCGGTATTTAAAAACTCGGTATTCGATATTCTGTAATCGGATATCGGATATTGGATAGCCGATATTCGATATTGCATAGTCGGATATTCGATTTTCGAAAATTCGGTATTTAAAAACTCGGTACCCGAAATCCGAAAAGTCAGTATTCGATATTCTGTAATCGGATATTGGATAGCCGATATTCGATATTGCATATTCGGATATTTGATTTTCGAAAATTCGGTATGTAAAAACTCGGTACCCGAAATCCGAAAAGTCCGATTACAGAATAACGAATACCGACTTTTCAGATTTCGGGTACCGAGTTTTTAAATACCGAATGTTTTAAAATCGAATATCAGTTATCTGAATATGCAATATCGAATATCGACTATCCAATATCCCATATCCGATAACAGAATATCGAATATCGTTTTTTCGGATTTCGGGTATCGAGTTTTTAAATACCGAATTTTCGAAAATCGAATATCGGATATCCGACTATGCAATATCGAATATCGGTTATCCAATATCCGATATCCGATTACAGAATATCGAATACCGACTTTTCGGATTTCGGGTACCGAGTTTTTAAATACCGAATTTTCGAAAATCGAATATCGGATATCCGAATATGCAATATCGAATATTGGCTATCCAATATCCGATATCCGATTACAGAATATCGAATATCGAATTTTTGAATTTCGGGTATCGAATTTTTAAATACCGAATTTTTGAAAATCGTATATCGGATATCCGAATATGCAATATCGAGTATCGGCTATCCAATATCCGATATCAGATTACAGAATATCGAATATCGACTTTTCGGATTTCGGGTACCGAGTTTTAAAATACCGAATTTTCGAAAATCGAATATCGGATATCCGAATATGCAATATCGAATATCGGCTATCCAATATCCGATATCCGATTACAGAATATCGAATACCGACATTTCGGATTTCGGGTACCGAGTTTTTAAATACCGAATCTTCGAAAATCGAATATCGGATATCCGAATATGCGATACCGAATATCGGCTATTCAATATCCGATATCCGATTACAGAATATCGAATACCGACTTTTCGGATTTCGGGTACCGAGTTTTTACATACCGAATTTTCGAAAATCGAATATCGGATATCCGAATATGCAATATCGAATATCGGCTATCCAATATCCGATATCCGATATCCGATTACAGAATATCGAATATCGAATTTTTGAATTTCGGGTATCGAATTTTTAAATACCGAATTTTTTAAAATCGAATATCGGATATCCGAATATGCAATATCGAATATCGGCTATCCAATATCCGATATCCGATTACAGAATATCGAATATCGACTTTTCGGATTTCGGATGCCGAGTTTTTAAATACCGAATTTTCGAAAATCGAATATCGGATATCCGAATATGCGATATCGAATGTCGGCTATCCAATATCCGATTACAGAGTATCGAATACCGACTTTTCGGATTTCGGGTACCGAGTTTTTAAATACCGAATTTTCGAAAATCGAATATCGGATATCCGAATATGCGATATCGAATATTGGCTATCCAATATCCGATATCCGATTACAGAATATCGAATACCGACTTTTCGGATTTCGGGTACCGAGTTTTTAAATACCGAATTATTGAAAATCGAATATCGGATATCCGAATATGCGATATCGAATATTGGCTATCCAATATCCGATATCCGATTACAGAATATCGAATATCGTTTTTTCGGATTTCGAGTATCGAGTTTTTAAGTACCGAATTTTCGAAAATCGAATATCGGATATCCGAATATGCAATATCGAATATTGGCTATCCAATATCCGATATCCGATATCCGATTACAGAATATCGAATATCGAATTTTTGAATTTCGGGTATCGAATTTTTAAATACCGAATTTTCGAAAATCGAATTACGGATATCCGAATATGCAATATCGAATATCGGCTATCCAATATCCGATATCTGATTACAGAATATCGAATACCGACATTTCGGATTTCGGGTACCGAGTTTTTAAATACCGAATTTTCGAAAATCGAATATCGGATATCCGAATATGCAATATCAAATATCGGCTATCCAATATCCGATATCCGATATCCGATTACAGAATATCGAATATCGAATTTTTGAATTTTGGGTATCGAATTTTTAAATACCGAATTTTTTAAAATCGAATATCGGATATCCGAATATGCAATATCGAATATCGGCTATCCAATATCCGATATCCGATTACAGAATATCGAATATCGACTTTTCAGATTTCGGGTACCGAGTTTTTAAATACCGAATTTTCGAAAATCGAATATCGGATATCTGAATATGCAATATCGAATATCGACTATCCAATATCCCATATTCGATAACAGAATATCGAATATCGTTTTTTCGGATTTCGAGTATCGAGTTTTTAAATACCGAATTTTCGAAAATCGAATATCGGATATCCGAATATGCGATATCGAATATCGGCTATCCAATATCCGATATCCGATTACAGAATATCGAATACCGACATTTCGGATTTCGGGTACCGAGTTTTTAAATACCGAATTTTCGAAAATCGAATATCGGATATCCGAATATGCAATATCGAATATCGGCTATCCAATATCCGATATCCGATATCCGATTACAGAATATCGAATGTCGAATTTTTGAATTTCGGGTATCGAATTTTTAAATACCGAATTTTCGAAAATCGAATTACGGATATCCGAATATGCAATATCGAATATCGGCTATCCAATATCCGATATCCGATTACAGAATATCGAATATCGACTTTTCGGATTTCGGATGCCGAGTTTTTAAATACCGAATTTTCGAAAATCGAATATCGGATATCCGAATATGCGATATCGAATGTCGGCTATCCAATATCCGATTACAGAGTATCGAATACCGACTTTTCGGATTTCGGGTACCGAGTTTTTAAATACCGAATTTTCGAAAATCGAATATCGGTTATTCGAATATGCGATATCGAATATCGGCTATCCAATATCCGATATCCGATTACAGAATATCGAATATCGAATTTTTGAATTTCGGGTATCGAATTTTTAAATACCGAATTTTTTAAAATCGAATATCGGATATCCGAATATGCAATATCGAATATCGGCTATCCAATATCCGATATCTGATTACAGAATATCGAATATCGACTTTTCAGATTTCGGGTACCGAGTTTTTAAATACCGAATTTTCGAAAATCGAATATCGTATATCTGAATATGCAATATCGAATATCGACTATCCAATATCCCATATTCGATAACAGAATATCGAATATCGTTTTTTCGGATTTCGAGTATCGAGTTTTTAAATACCGAATTTTCGAAAATCGAATATCGGATATCCGAATATGCAATATCGAATATTGGCTATCCAATATCCGATATCCGATATCCGATTACAGAATATCGAATTTTTGAATTTCGGGTATCGAATTTTTAAATACCGAATTTTCGAAAATCGAATTACGGATATCCGAATATGCAATATCGAATATCGGCTATCCAATATCCGATATCCGATTACAGAATATCGAATATCGACTTTTCGGATTTCGGATGCCGAGTTTTTAAATACCGAATTTTCGAAAATCGAATATCGGATATCCGAATATGCGATATCGAATGTCGGCTATCCAATATCCGATTACAGAGTATCGAATACCGAATTTTCGGATTTCGGGTACCGAGTTTTTAAATACCGAATTTTCGAAAATCGAATATCGGTTATCCGAATATGCGATATCGAATATCAGCTATCCAATATCCGATATCCGATTACAGAATAACGAATACCGACTTTTCAGATTTCGGGTACCGAGTTTTTAAATACCGAATTTTTGACAATCGAATAACAGTTATCTGAATATGCAATATCGAATATCGACTATCCAATATCCCATATCCGATAACAGAATATCGAATATCGTTTTTTCGGATTTCGGGTATCGAGTTTTTAAATACCGAATTTTCGAAAATCGAATATCGGATATCCGAATATGCGATATCGAATATTGGCTATCCAATATCCGATATCCGATTACAGAATATCGAATACCGACTTTTCGGATTTCGGGTACCGAGTTTTTACATACCGAATTTTCGAAAATCGAATATCGGATATCCGAATATGCAATATCGAATATCGGCTATCCAATATCCGATATCCGATATCCGATTACAGAATATCGAATATCGAATTTTTGAATTTCGGGTATCGAATTTTTAAATACCGAATTTTTTAAAATCGAATATCGGATATCCGAATATGCAATATCGAATATCGGCTATCCAATATCCGATATCCGATTACAGAATATCGAATATCGACTTTTCGGATTTCGGATGCCGAGTTTTTAAATACCGAATTTTCGAAAATCGAATATCGGATATCCGAATATGCGATATCGAATGTCGGCTATCCAATATCCGATTACAGAGTATCGAATACCGACTTTTCGGATTTCGGGTACCGAGTTTTTAAATACCGAATTTTCGAAAATCGAATATCGGATATCCGAATATGCGATATCGAATATTGGCTATCCAATATCCGATATCCGATTACAGAATATCGAATACCGACTTTTCGGATTTCGGGTACCGAGTTTTTAAATACCGAATTATTGAAAATCGAATATCGGATATCCGAATATGCGATATCGAATATTGGCTATCCAATATCCGATATCCGATTACAGAATATCGAATATCGTTTTTTCGGATTTCGAGTATCGAGTTTTTAAGTACCGAATTTTCGAAAATCGAATATCGGATATCCGAATATGCAATATCGAATATTGGCTATCCAATATCCGATATCCGATATCCGATTACAGAATATCGAATATCGAATTTTTGAATTTCGGGTATCGAATTTTTAAATACCGAATTTTCGAAAATCGAATTACGGATATCCGAATATGCAATATCGAATATCGGCTATCCAATATCCGATATCCGATTACAGAATATCGAATACCGACATTTCGGATTTCGGGTACCGAGTTTTTAAATACCGAATTTTCGAAAATCGAATATCGGATATCCGAATATGCAATATCGAATATCGGCTATCCAATATCCGATATCCGATATCCGATTACAGAATATCGAATATCGAATTTTTGAATTTCGGGTATCGAATTTTTAAATACCGAATTTTTTAAAATCGAATATCGGATATCCGAATATGCAATATCGAATATCGGCTATCCAATATCCGATATCCGATTACAGAATATCGAATATCGACTTTTCAGATTTCGGGTACCGAGTTTTTAAATACCGAATTTTCGAAAATCGAATATCGGATATCTGAATATGCAATATCGAATATCGACTATCCAATATCCCATATTCGATAACAGAATATCGAATATCGTTTTTTCGGATTTCGAGTATCGAGTTTTTAAATACCGAATTTTCGAAAATCGAATATCGGATATCCGAATATGCGATATCGAATATCGGCTATCCAATATCCGATATCCGATTACAGAATATCGAATACCGACATTTCGGATTTCGGGTACCGAGTTTTTAAATACAGAATTTTCGAAAATCGAATATCGGATATCCGAATATGCAATATCGAATATCGGCTATCCAATATCCGATATCCGATATCCGATTACAGAATATCGAATGTCGAATTTTTGAATTTCGGGTATCGAATTTTTAAATACCGAATTTTCGAAAATCGAATTACGGATATCCGAATATGCAATATCGAATATCGGCTATCCAATATCCGATATCCGATTACAGAATATCGAATATCGACTTTTCGGATTTCGGATGCCGAGTTTTTAAATACCGAATTTTCGAAAATCGAATATCGGATATCCGAATATGCGATATCGAATGTCGGCTATCCAATATCCGATTACAGAGTATCGAATACCGACTTTTCGGATTTCGGGTACCGAGTTTTTAAATACCGAATTTTCGAAAATCGAATATCGGTTATTCGAATATGCGATATCGAATATCGGCTATCCAATATCCGATATCCGATTACAGAATATCGAATATCGAATTTTTGAATTTCGGGTATCGAATTTTTAAATACCGAATTTTTTAAAATCGAATATCGGATATCCGAATATGCAATATCGAATATCGGCTATCCAATATCCGATATCTGATTACAGAATATCGAATATCGACTTTTCAGATTTCGGGTACCGAGTTTTTAAATACCGAATTTTCGAAAATCGAATATCGTATATCTGAATATGCAATATCGAATATCGACTATCCAATATCCCATATTCGATAACAGAATATCGAATATCGTTTTTTCGGATTTCGAGTATCGAGTTTTTAAATACCGAATTTTCGAAAATCGAATATCGGATATCCGAATATGCAATATCGAATATTGGCTATCCAATATCCGATATCCGATATCCGATTACAGAATATCGAATATCGAATTTTTGAATTTCGGGTATCGAATTTTTAAATACCGAATTTTCGAAAATCGAATTACGGATATCCGAATATGCAATATCGAATATCGGCTATCCAATATCCGATATCCGATTACAGAATATCGAATATCGACTTTTCGGATTTCGGATGCCGAGTTTTTAAATACCGAATTTTCGAAAATCGAATATCGGATATCCGAATATGCGATATCGAATGTCGGCTATCCAATATCCGATTACAGAGTATCGAATACCGAATTTTCGGATTTCGGGTACCGAGTTTTTAAATACCGAATTTTCGAAAATCGAATATCGGTTATCCGAATATGCGATATCGAATATCAGCTATCCAATATCCGATATCCGATTACAGAATAACGAATACCGACTTTTCAGATTTCGGGTACCGAGTTTTTAAATACCGAATTTTTGAAAATCGAATAACAGTTATCTGAATATGCAATATCGAATATCGACTATCCAATATCCCATATCCGATAACAGAATATCGAATATCGTTTTTTCGGATTTCGGGTATCGAGTTTTTAAATACCGAATTTTCGAAAATCGAATATCGGATATCCGAATATGCGATATCGAATATTGGCTATCCAATATCCGATATCCGATTACAGAATATCGAATACCGACTTTTCGGATTTCGGGTACCGAGTTTTTAAATACCGAATTATTGAAAATCGAATATCGGATATCCGAATATGCGATATGGAATATTGGCTATCCAATATCCCATATCCGATAACAGAATATCGAATATCGTTTTTTCGGATTTCGAGTACCGATTTTTTAAATACCGAATTTTCGAAAATCGAATATCGGATATCCGAATATGCAATATCGAATATCAGCTATCCAATATCCGATATCCGATTACAGAATATCGAATATCGACTTTTCGAATTTCGGATACCGAGTTTTTAAATACCGAATTTTCGAAAATCGAATATCGGTTATCCGAATATGCGATATCGAATATTGGCTATCCAATATCCGATATCCGATATCCGATTACAGAATATCGAATATCGAATTTTTGAATTTCGGGTATCGAATTTTTAAATACCGAATTTTTGAAAATCGTATATCGGATATCCGAATATGCAATATCGAATATCGGCTATCCAATATCCGATATCCGATTACAGAATATCGAATATCGACTTTTCGGATTTCGGGTACCGAGTTTTTAAATACCGAATTTTCGAAAATCGAATATCGGATATCCGAATATGCAATATCGAATATCGGCTATCCAATATCCGATATCCGATTACAGAATATCGAATACCGACATTTCGGATTTCGGGTACTGAGTTTTTAAATACCGAATTTTCGAAAATCGAATATCGGATATCCGAATATGCGACACCGAATATCGGCTATTCAATATCCGATTACAGAAAATCGAATACCGACTTTTCGGATTTCGGGTACCGAGTTTTTACATACCGAATTTTCGAAAATCGAATATCGGATATCCGAATATGCAATATCGAATATCGGTTATCCAATATCCGATATCCGATAACAGAATATCGAATATCGAATTTTTGAATTTCGGGTATCGAATTTTTAAATACCGAATTTTTTAAAATCGAATATTGGATATCCGAATATGCAATATCGAATATCGGCTATCCAATATCCGATATCCGATTACAGAATATCTAATATCGACTTTTCGGATTTCGGATACCGAGTTTTTAAATACCGAATTTTCGAAAATCGAATATCGGATATCCGAATATGCGATATCGAATGTCGGCTATCCAATATCCGATATCCGATTACAGAATATCGAATACCGACTTTTCGGATTTCGGATGCCGAGTTTTTAAATACCGAATTTTCGAAAATCGAATATCGGATATCCGAATATGCGATATCGAATGTCGGCTATCCAATATCCGATTACAGAGTATCGAATACCGACTTTTCGGATTTCGGGTACCGAGTTTTTAAATACCGAATTTTCGAAAATCGAATATCGGTTATCCGAATATGCGATATCGAATATCGGCTATCCAATATCCGATATCCGATATCCGATTACAGAATATCGAATATCGAATTTTTGAATTTCGGGTATCGAATTTTTAAATACCGAATTTTTTAAAATCGAATATCGGATATCCGAATATGCAATATCGAATATCGGCTATCCAATATCCGATATCTGATTACAGAATATCGAATATCGACTTTTCAGATTTCGGGTACCGAGTTTTTAAATACCGAATTTTCGAAAATCGAATATCGTATATCTGAATATGCAATATCGAATATCGACTATCCAATATCCCATATTCGATAACAGAATATCGAATATCGTTTTTTCGGATTTCGAGTATCGAGTTTTTAAATACCGAATTTTCGAAAATCGAATATCGGATATCCGAATATGCAATATCGAATATTGGCTATCCAATATCCGATATCCGATATCCGATTACAGAATATCGAATATCGAATTTTTGAATTTCGGGTATCGAATTTTTAAATACCGAATTTTCGAAAATCGAATTACGGATATCCGAATATGCAATATCGAATATCGGCTATCCAATATCCGATATCCGATTACAGAATATCGAATATCGACTTTTCGGATTTCGGATGCCGAGTTTTTAAATACCGAATTTTCGAAAATCGAATATCGGATATCCGAATATGCGATATCGAATGTCGGCTATCCAATATCCGATTACAGAGTATCGAATACCGAATTTTCGGATTTCGGGTACCGAGTTTTTAAATACCGAATTTTCGAAAATCGAATATCGGTTATCCGAATATGCGATATCGAATATCAGCTTTCCAATATCCGATATCCGATTACAGAATAACGAATACCGACTTTTCAGATTTCGGGTACCGAGTTTTTAAATACCGAATTTTTGAAAATCGAATAACAGTTATCTGAATATGCAATATCGAATATCGACTATCCAATATCCCATATCCGATAACAGAATATCGAATATCGTTTTTTCGGATTTCGGGTATCGAGTTTTTAAATACCGAATTTTCGAAAATCGAATATCGGATATCCGAATATGCGATATCGAATATTGGCTATCCAATATCCGATATCCGATTACAGAATATCGAATACCGACTTTTCGGATTTCGGGTACCGAGTTTTTAAATACCGAATTATTGAAAATCGAATATCGGATATCCGAATATGCGATATGGAATATTGGCTATCCAATATCCCATATCCGATAACAGAATATCGAATATCGTTTTTTCGGATTTCGAGTACCGATTTTTTAAATACCGAATTTTCGAAAATCGAATATAGGATATCCGAATATGCAATATCGAATATCAGCTATCCAATATCCGATATCCGATTACAGAATATCGAATATCGACTTTTCGAATTTCGGATACCGAGTTTTTAAATACCGAATTTTCGAAAATCGAATATCGGTTATCCGAATATGCGATATCGAATATTGGCTATCCAATATCCGATATCCGATATCCGATTACAGAATATCGAATATCGAATTTTTGAATTTCGGGTATCGAATTTTTAAATACCGAATTTTTGAAAATCGTATATCGGATATCCGAATATGCAATTTCGAATATCGGCTATCCAATATCCGATATCCGATTACAGAATATCGAATATCGACTTTTCGGATTTCGGGTACCGAGTTTTTAAATACCGAATTTTCGAAAATCGAATATCGGATATCCGAATATGCAATATCGAATATCGGCTATCCAATATCCGATATCCGATTACAGAATATCGAATACCGAGTTTTCGGATTTCGGGTACTGAGTTTTTAAATACCGAATTTTCGAAAATCGAATATCGGATATCCGAATATGCGACACCGAATATCGGCTATTCAATATCCGATTACAGAACATCGAATACCGACTTTTCGGATTTCGGGTACCGAGTTTTTACATACCGAATTTTCGAAAATCGAATATCGGATATCCGAATATGCAATATCGAATATCGGTTATCCAATATCCGATATCCGATAACAGAATATCGAATATCGAATTTAATAATAATATATTCCACAACTATCACACAACGCCATCTAGTCCCAAGCTAAGCAGAGCTTGTGTTATGGGTACCAGACAACTGATAAACATACTTATATATTTCTAAATACATACATATTATAGATAAATTACACCCAGACACAGAACAAATGATCGTGCTCATCACACAAACATTTGTCCTGGGTGGGAATCGAACCCACGACCTCCGGCATAGCAGTCAGGGTCACTAACCACTAGACCAACAGGCCAGTCAATTTTTGAATTTCGGGTATCGAATTTTTAAATACCGAATTTTTTAAAATCGAATATTGGATATCCGAATATGCAATATCGAATATCGGCTATCCAATATCCGATATCCGATTACAGAATATCTAATATCGACTTTTCGGATTTCGGATACCGAGTTTTTAAATACCGAATTTTCGAAAATCGAATATCGGATATCCGAATATGCGATATCGAATGTCGGCTATCCAATATCCGATATCCGATTACAGAATATCGAATACCGACTTTTCGGATTTCGGGTACCGAGTTTTTAAATACCGAATTTTCGAAAATCGAATATCGGAGCTCCGAATATGCGATATCGAATATCGGCTATCCAATATCCGATATCCGATTACAGGATATCGAATACCGACTTTTCGGATTTCGGGTACCGAGTTTTTAAATACCGAATTTTCGAAAATCGAATATCGGATATCCGAATATGCGATACCGAATATCGGCTATCCAATATCCGATTACAGAATATCGAATACCGACTTTTCGGATTTCGGGTACCGAGTTTTTACATACCGAATTTTTTAAAATCGAATATCGGATATCCGAATATGCAATATCGAATATCGGCTATCCAATATCCGATTACAGAATATCGAAAACTGACTTTTCGGATTTCGGGTACCGAGTTTTTAAATACCGAATTTTCGAAAATCGAATATCCGACTATGCAATATCGAATATCGGCTATCCAATATCCGATATCCGATTACAGAATATCGAATACCGAGTTTTTAAATACCGAATTTTTGAAAATCGAATATCGGATATCTGAATATGCAATATCGAATATCGACTATCCAATATCCCATATCCGATAACAGAATATCGAATATAGTTTTTTCGGATTTCGGGAATCGAGTTTTTAAATACCGAATTTTCGAAAATCGAATATCGGATATCCGAATATGCAATATCGAATACTGGCTATCAATATCCGATATCCGATATCAGATTACAGAATATCGAATATCGACTTTTCGGATTTCGGGTACCGAGTTTTTAAATACCGAATTTTTGAAAATCGTATATCGGATATCCGAATATGCAATACCGAATATCGGCTATCCAATATCCGATATCCGATTACAGAATATCGAATACCGACTTTTTGGATTTCGGGTACCGAGTTTTTACATACCGAATTTTCGAAAATCGAATATCGGATATCCGAATATGCAATATCGAATATCGGCTATCCAATATCCGATATCCGATTACAGAATATCGAATATCGAATTTTTGAATTTCGGGTATCGAATTTTTAAATACCGAATTTTCGAAAATCGAATATCGGATATCCGAATATGCGATGTCGAATGTCGGCTATCCAATATCCGATATCCGATCACAGAACATCGAATACCGACTTTTCGGATTTTGGGTACCGAGTTTTTAAATACCGAATTTTCGAAAATCGAATATCGGATATCTGAATATGCAATATTGAATATCGGCTATCCAATATCCGATATCCGATTACAGAATATCGAATACCGACTTTTCGGATTTCGGGTACCGAGTTTTTAAATACCGAATTTTCGAAAATCGAATATCGGATATCCGAATATGCGATATCAAATATTGGCTATCCAATATCCGATATCCGATTACAGAATATCGAATACCTACCGACTTTTCGGATTTCGGGTACCGAGTTTTTAAATACCGAATTATTGAAAATCGAATATCGGATATCCGAATATGCGATATCGAATATCGGCTATCCAATATCCGATATCCGATTACCGAATATCGAATATCGACTTTTCGGATTTCGGGTACCGAGTTTTTAAATACCGAATTTTCGAAAATCGAATATCGGTTATCCGAATATGCGATATCGAATATCGGCTATCCAATATCCGATATCTGATTACAGAATATCGAATACCGACTTTTCGGATTTCGGGTACCGTGTTTTTAAATACCGAATTTTCGAAAATCGAATATCGGATATCCGAATATGCAATATCGAATATCGGCTATCCAATATCCGATATCCGATTACAGAATATCGAATACCGACTTTTCGGATTTCGGGTACCGTGTTTTTAAATACCGAATTTTCGAAAATCGAATATCGGTTATCCGAATATGCAATATCGAATATCGGCTATCCATTATCCGATATCCGATTACAGAATATCGAATACCGACTTTTCGGATTTCGAGTACCAAGTTTTTAAATACCGAATTTTCGAAAATCGAATATCGGATATCCGAATATGCAATATCGAATATCGGCTATCCAATATCCGATATCCGATTACAGAATATCGAATACCGACTTTTCGGATTTCGGGTACCGAGTTTTTAAATACCAAATTTTCGAAAATCGAATATCGGATATCCGAATATGCAATATCGAATATCGGCTATCCAATATCCGATATCCGATTACAGAATATCGAATACCGACTTTTCGGATTTCGGGTACCGAGTTTTTAAATACCGAATTTTCGAAAATCGAATATCGGATATCTGAATATGCAATATCGAATATCGACTATCCAATATCCCATATCCGATAACAGAATATCGAATATCGTTTTTTCGGATTTCGGGTATCGAGTTTTTAAATACCGAATTTTCGAAAATCGAATATCGGATATCCGAATATGCGATACCGAATATCGGCTATTCAATATCCGATATCCGATTACAGAATATCGAATATCGAATTTTCGGATTTTGGGTACCGAGTTTTTAAATACCGAATTATTGAAAATCGAATGTCGGATATCCGAATATGCGATATCGAATATCGGCTATCCAATATCCGATATCCGATTACAGAATATCAAATATCGACTTTTCGAATTTCGGATACCGAGTTTTTAAATACCGAATTTTCGAAAATCGAATATCGGTTATCCGAATATGCGATATCGAATATTGGCTATCCAATATCCGATATCCGATCACAGAACATCGAATACCGACTTTTCGGATTTTGGGTACCGAGTTTTTAAATACCGAATTTTCGAAAATCGAATATCGGATATCCGAATATGCGATATCGAATATTGGCTATCCAATATCCGATATCCGATTACAGAATATCGAATTTTCGGATTTCGGGTACCGAGTTTTTAAATACCGAATTATTGAAAATCGAATGTCGGATATCCGAATATGCGATATCGAATATCGGCTATCCAATATCCGATATCCGATTACCGAATATCGAATATCGACTTTTCGGATTTCGGGTACCGAGTTTTTAAATACCGAATTTTCGAAAATCGAATATCGGATATCCGAATATGCAATATCGAATATCTGCTATCCAATATCCGATATCCGATTACAGGATATCGAATACCGACTTTTCGGATTTCGGGTACTGAGTTTTTAAATACCGAATTTTCGAAAATCGAATATCGGATATCCGAGTATGCAATATCGAATATCGGCTATCCAATATCCGATATCCGATTACAGAATATCGAATATCGACTTTTCGGATTTCGGGTACCGAGTTTTTAAATACCGAATTTTCGAAATTCGAATATCGGATATCCGACTATGCAATATCGAATATCGGCTATCCAATATCCGATATCAGATTACAGAATATCGAATACCGACTTTTCGGATTTCGGGTACTGAGTTTTTAAATACCGAATTTTCGAAAATCGAATATCGGATATCCGAATATACAATATCGAATATCGGCTATCCAATATCCGATATCCGATTACAGAATATCAAATATCGACTTTTCGGATTTCGGATACCGAGTTTTCGAAAATCGAATATCGGTTATCCGAATATGCGATATCGAATATCGGCTATCCAATATCCGATATCCGATTACAGAATATCGAATACCGACTTTTCAGATTTCGTGTACCGAGTTTTTAAATACCGAATTTTCGAAAATCGAATATCGGATATCCGAATATGCAATACCGAATATCGGCTATCCAATATCCGATATCCGATTACAGAATATCGAATACCGACTTTTCGGATTTCGGGTACCGAGTTTTTAAATACCGAATTTTCGAAAATCGAATATCGGATATCCGAATATGCGATATCGAATATTGGCTATCCAATATCCGATATCCGATTACAGAATATCGAATACCGACTTTTTGATTTCGGGTACCGAGTTTTTAAATACCGAATTTTCGAAAATCGAATATCGGATATCCGAATATGCAATATCGAATATCTGCTATCCAATATCCGATATCCGATTACAGAATATCGAATATCGAATTTTACCGAATTTCGGGTATCGAATTTTTAAATACCGAATTTTTAAAAATCGAATATCGGATATCCGACTATGCAATATCGAATATCGGCTATCCAATATCCGATATCCGATTACAGAATATCGAATACCGACTTTTCGGATTTCGGGTACTGAGTTTTTAAATACCAAATTTTCGAAAATCGAATATCGGATATCCGAATATGCAATATCGAATATCGGCTATCCAATATCCGATATCCGATTACAGAATATCGAATATCGACTTTTCGGATTTCGCATACCGAGTTTTTAAATACCGAATTTTCGAAAATCGAATATCGGTTATCCGAATATGCGATATCGAATATCGGCTATCCAATATCCGATATCCGATTACAGAATATCGAATATCGACTTTTCGGATTTCGCATACCGAGTTTTTAAATACCGAATTTTCGAAAATCGAATATCGGATATCCGAATATGCAATATCGAATATCGGCTATCCAATATCCGATATCCGATTACAGAATATCAAATATTGACTTTTCGGATTTCGGATACCGAGTTTTCGAAAATCGAATATCGGTTATCCGAATATGCGATATCGAATATCGGCTATCCAATATCCGATATCCAATTACAGAATATCGAATACCGACTTTTCGGATTTCGGGTACTGAGTTTCTAAATACCGAATTTTCGAAAATCGAATATCGGATATCCGAATATGCAATATCGAATATCGGCTATCCAATATCCGATATCCGATTACAGAATATCAAATATTGACTTTTCGGATTTCGGATACCGAGTTTTCGAAAATCGAATATCGGTTATCCGAATATGCGATATCGAATATCGGCTATCCAATATCCGATATCCGATTACAGAATATCGAATACCGACTTTTCAGATTTCGGGTACCGAGTTTTTAAATACCGAATTTTCGAAAATCGAATATCGGATATCTGAATATGCAATATCGAATATCGACTATCCAATATCCCATATCCGATAACAGAATATCGAATATCGTTTTTTCGGATTTCGGGTATCGAGTTTTTAAATACCGAATTTTCGAAAATCGAATATCGGATATCCGAATATGCGATACCGAATATCGGCTATTCAATATCCGATATCCGATTACAGAATATCGAATACCAACTTTTCGGATTAGGGTACCGAGTTTTTACATACCGAATTTTCGAAAATCGAATATCGGATATCCGAATATGCAATATCGAATATCGGCTATCCAATATCCGATATCTGATTACAGAATATCGAATACCGACTTTTCGGATTTCGGGTACCGTGTTTTTAAATACCGAATTTTCGAAAATCGAATATCGGTTATCCGAATATGCGATATCGAATATCGGCTATCCAATATCCGATATCCGATTACAGAATATCGAATACCGACTTTTCAGATTTCGGGTACCGAGTTTTTAAATACCGAATTTTCGAAAATCGAATATCGGATATCTGAATATGCAATATCGAATATCGACTATCCAATATCCCATATCCGATAACAGAATATCGAATATCGTTTTTTCGGATTTCGGGTATCGAGTTTTTAAATACCGAATTTTCGAAAATCGAATATCGGATATCCGAATATGCGATACCGAATATCGGCTATTCAATATCCGATATCCGATTACAGAATATCGAATACCAACTTTTCGGATTAGGGTACCGAGTTTTTACATACCGAATTTTCGAAAATCGAATATCGGATATCCGAATATGCAATATCGAATATCGGCTATCCAATATCCGATATCCGATTACAGAATATCGAATACCAACTTTTCGGATTAGGGTACCGAGTTTTTACATACCGAATTTTCGAAAATCGAATATCGGATATCCGAATATGCAATATCGAATATCGGCTATCAAATATCCGATATCCGATTACAGAATATCGAATACCGACTTTTCGGATTTCGGGTACCGTGGTTTTAAATACCGAATTTTTGAAAATCGAATATCGGATATCCGAATATGCAATATCGAATATCGGCTATCCATTATCCGATATCCGATTACAGAATATCGAATACCGACTTTTCGGATTTCGAGTACCATGTTTTTAAATACCGAATTTTCGAAAATCGAATATCGGATATCCGAATATGCAATATCGAATATCGGCTATCCAATATCCGATATCCGATTACAGAATATCGAATACCGACTTTTCGGATTTCGGGTACCGAGTTTTTAAATACCGAATTTTCGAAAATCGAATATCGGATATCCGAACATGCGATATCGAATATTGGCTATCCAATATCCGATATCCGATTACAGAATATCAAATATTGACTTTTCGGATTTCGGATACCAAGTTTTCGAAAATCGAATATCGGTTATCCGAATATGCGATATCGAATATCGGCTATCCAATATCCGATATCCGATTACAGAATATCAAATACCGACTTTTCAGATTTCGGGTACCGAGTTTTTAAATACCGAATTTTCGAAAATCGAATATCGGATATCTGAATATGCAATATCGAATATCGACTATCCAATATCCCATATCCGATTACAGAATATCGAATATCGACTTTTCGGATTTCGGATACCGAGTTTTTAAATACCGAATTTTCGAAAATCGAATATCGGCTATCCGAATATGCGATATCGAATATCGGCTATCCAATATCCGATATCCGATTACAGAATATCGAATATCGAATTTTTGAATTTCGGGTATCGAATTTTTAAATACCGAATTTTTTAAAATCGAATATCGGATATCCGAATATGCAATATCGAATATCGGCTATCCAATATCCGATATCTGATTACAGAATATCGAATATCGACTTTTCAGATTTCGGGTACCGAGTTTTTAAATACCGAATTTTCGAAAATCGAATATCGGATATCTGAATATGCAATATCGAATATCGACTATCCAATATCCCATATCCGATTACAGAATATCGAATATCGACTTTTCGGATTTCGGATACCGAGTTTTTAAATACCGAATTTTCGAAAATCGAATATCGGCTATCCGAATATGCGATATCGAATATTGGCTATCCAATATCCGATATCCGATTACAGAATATCGAATACCGACTTTTCGGATTTCGGGTACCGAGTTTTTAAATACCGAATTATTGAAAATCGAATATCGGATATCCGAATATGCGATATCGAATATTGGCTATCCAATATCCCATATCCGATAACAGAATATCGAATATCGTTTTTTCGGATTTCGAGTACCGATTTTTTAAATACTGAATTTTCGAAAATCGAATATCTGATATCCGAATATGCAATATCGAATATCAGCTATCCAATATCCGATATCCGATTACAGAATATCGAATATCGACTTTTCGAATTTCGGATACCGAGTTTTTAAATTCCGAATTTTCGAAAATCGAATATCGGTTATCCGAATATGCGATATCGAATATCGGCTATCCAATATCCGATATCCGATTACAGAATATCGAATACCGACTTTTCAGATTTCGGGTACCGAGTTTTTAAATACCGAATTTTTGAAAATCGAATATCGGATATCTGAATATGCAATATCGAATATCGACTATCCAATATCCCATATCCGATAACAGAATATCGAATATCGTTTTTTCGGATTTCGATTATCGAGTTTTTAAATACCGAATTTTCGAAAATCGAATATCGGATATCCGAATATGCAATATCGAATATTGGCTATCCAATATCCGATATCCGATTACAGAATATCGAATATCGAATTTTCGGATTTCGGATACCGTGTTTTTAAATACCGAATTTTCGAAAATCGAATATCGGATATCCGAATATGCAATATCGAATATCGGCTATCCAATATCCGATATCCGATTACAGAATATCGAATACCGACTTTTCGGATTTAGGGTACCGAGTTTTTAAAAACCTAATTTTCGAAAATCGAATATCGGATATCCGAATATGCGATATCGAATATTGGCTATCCAATATCCGATATCCGATTACAGAATATCGAATACCGACTTTTTGATTTCGGGTACCGAGTTTTTAAATACCGAATTATTGAAAATCGAATATCGGATATCCGAATATGCGATATCGAATGTCGGCTATCCAATATCCGATATCCGATTACCGAATATCGAATATCGACTTTTCGGATTTCGGGTACCGAGTTTTTAAATACCGAATTTTTGAAAATCGAATATCGGATATCCGACTATGCAATATCGAATATCGGCTATCCAATATCCGATATCCGATTACAGAATATCGAATACCGACTTTTCGGATTTCGGGTACTGAGTTTTTAAATACCAAATTTTCGAAAATCGAATATCGGATATCCGAATATGCAATATCGAATATCGGCTATCCAATATCCGATATCTGATTACAGAATATCGAATACCGACTTTTTTGATTTCGGGTACCGTGTTTTTAAATACCGAATTTTCGAAAATCGAATATCGGATATCCGAATATGCAATATCGAATATCGGCTATCCAATATCCGATATCCGATTACAGAATATCGAATACCGACTTTTCGGATTTCGGGTACCGAGTTTTTAAATACCAAATTTTCGAAAATCGAATATCGGATATCCGAATATGCAATATCGAATATCGGCTATCCAATATCCGATATCCGATTACAGAATATCGAATACCGACTTTTCGGATTTCGGGTACCGAGTTTTTAAATACCGAATTTTCGAAAATCGAATATCGGATATCTGAATATGCAATATCGAATATCGACTATCCAATATCCCATATCCGATAACAGAATATCGAATATCGTTTTTTCGGATTTCGGGTATCGAGTTTTTAAATACCGAATTTTCGAAAATCGAATATCGGATATCCGAATATGCGATACCGAATATCGGCTATTCAATATCCGATATCCGATTACAGAATATCGAATATCGAATTTTCGGATTTTGGGTACCGAGTTTTTAAATACCGAATTATTGAAAATCGAATGTCGGATATCCGAATATGCGATATCGAATATCGGCTATCCAATATCCGATATCCGATTACAGAATATCAAATATCGACTTTTCGAATTTCGGATAACGAGTTTTTAAATACCGAATTTTCGAAAATCGAATATCGGTTATCCGAATATGCGATATCGAATATTGGCTATCCAATATCCGATATCCGATCACAGAACATCGAATACCGACTTTTCGGATTTTGGGTACCGAGTTTTTAAATACCGAATTTTCGAAAATCGAATATCGGATATCCGAATATGCGATATCGAATATTGGCTATCCAATATCCGATATCCGATTACAGAATATCGAATATCGAATTTTCGGATTTCGGGTACCGAGTTTTTAAATACCGAATTATTGAAAATCGAATGTCGGATATCCGAATATGCGATATCGAATATCGGCTATCCAATATCCGATATCCGATTACCGAATATCGAATATCGACTTTTCGGATTTCGGGTACCGAGTTTTTAAATACCGAATTTTCGAAAATCGAATATCGGATATCCGAATATGCAATATCGAATATCTGCTATCCAATATCCGATATCCGATTACAGGATATCGAATACCGACTTTTCGGATTTCGGGTACTGAGTTTTTAAATACCGAATTTTCGAAAATCGAATATCGGATATCCGAGTATGCAATATCGAATATCGGCTGTCCAATATCCGATATCCGATTACAGAATATCGAATATCGACTTTTCGGATTTCGGGTACCGAGTTTTTAAATACCGAATTTTCGAAATTCGAATATCGGATATCCGACTATGCAATATCGAATATCGGCTATCCAATATCCGATATCCGATTACAGAATATCGAATATCGACTTTTCGGATTTCGGGTACCGAGTTTTTAAATACCGAATTTTCGAAAATCGAATATCGGATATCCGAATATGCGATATCGAATATCGGCTATCCAATATCCGATATCCGATTACCGAATATCGAATATCGACTTTTCGGATTTCGGGTACCGAGTTTTTAAATACCGAATTTTCGAAAATCGAATATCGGATATCCGAATATGCAATATCGAATATCTGCTATCCAATATCCGATATCCGATTACAGGATATCGAATACCGACTTTTCGGATTTCGGGTACTGAGTTTTTAAATACCGAATTTTCGAAAATCGAATATCGGATATCCGAGTATGCAATATCGAATATCGGCTATCCAATATCCGATATCCGATTACAGAATATCGAATATCGACTTTTCGGATTTCGGGTACCGAGTTTTTAAATACCGAATTTTCGAAATTCGAATATCGGATATCCGACTATGCAATATCGAATATCGGCTATCCAATATCCGATATCAGATTACAGAATATCGAATACCGACTTTTCGGATTTCGGGTACTGAGTTTTTAAATACCGAATTTTCGAAAATCGAATATCGGATATCCGAATATACAATATCGAATATCGGCTATCCAATATCCGATATCCGATTACAGAATATCAAATATCGACTTTTCGGATTTCGGATACCGAGTTTTCGAAAATCGAATATCGGTTATCCGAATATGCGATATCGAATATCGGCTATCCAATATCCGATATCCGATTACAGAATATCGAATACCGACTTTTCAGATTTCGTGTACCGAGTTTTTAAATACCGAATTTTCGAAAATCGAATATCGGATATCCGAATATGCAATATCGAATATCGGCTATCCAATATCCGATATCCGATTACAGAATATCGAATACCGACTTTTCGGATTTCGGGTACCGAGTTTTAAATACCGAATTTTCGAAAATCGAATATCGGATATCCGAATATGCGATATCGAATATTGGCTATCCAATATCCGATATCCGATTACAGAATATCGAATACCGACTTTTTGATTTCGGGTACCGAGTTTTTAAATACCGAATTTTCGAAAATCGAATATCGGATATCCGAATATGCAATATCGAATATCTGCTATCCAATATCCGATATCCGATTACAGAATATCGAATATCGAATTTTACCGAATTTCGGGTATCGAATTTTTAAATACCGAATTTTTAAAAATCGAATATCGGATATCCGACTATGCAATATCGAATATCGGCTATCCAATATCCGATATCCGATTACAGAATATCGAATACCGACTTTTCGGATTTCGGGTACTGAGTTTTTAAATACCAAATTTTCGAAAATCGAATATCGGATATCCGAATATGCAATATCGAATATCGGCTATCCAATATCCGATATCCGATTACAGAATATCGAATATCGACTTTTCGGATTTCGCATACCGAGTTTTTAAATACCGAATTTTCGAAAATCGAATATCGGTTATCCGAATATGCGATATCGAATATCGGCTATCCAATATCCGATATCCGATTACAGAATATCGAATACCGACTTTTCGGATTTCGAGTACTGAGTTTTTAAATACCAAATTTTCGAAAATCGAATATCAGATATCCGAATATGCAATATCGAATATCGGCTATCCAATATCCGATATCCGATTACAGAATATCGAATACTGACTTTTCGGATTTCGGGTACTGAGTTTTTAAATACCGAATTTTCGAAAATCGAATATCGGATATCCGAATATGCAATATCGAATATCGGCTATCCAATATCCGATATCCGATTACAGAATATCAAATATTGACTTTTCGGATTTCGGATACCGAGTTTTCGAAAATCGAATATCGGTTATCCGAATATGCGATATCGAATATCGGCTATCCAATATCCGATATCCGATTACAGAATATCGAATACCGACTTTTCGGATTTCGGGTACTGAGTTTCTAAATACCGAATTTTCGAAAATCGAATATCGGATATCCGAATATGCAATATCGAATATCGGCTATCCAATATCCGATATCCGATTACAGAATATCAAATATTGACTTTTCGGATTTCGGATACCGAGTTTTCGAAAATCGAATATCGGTTATCCGAATATGCGATATCGAATATCGGCTATCCAATATCCGATATCCGATTACAGAATATCGAATACCGACTTTTCAGATTTCGGGTACCGAGTTTTTAAATACCGAATTTTCGAAAATCGAATATCGGATATCTGAATATGCAATATCGAATATCGACTATCCAATATCCCATATCCGATAACAGAATATCGAATATCGTTTTTTCGGATTTCGGGTATCGAGTTTTTAAATACCGAATTTTCGAAAATCGAATATCGGATATCCGAATATGCGATACCGAATATCGGCTATTCAATATCCGATATCCGATTACAGAATATCGAATACCAACTTTTCGGATTAGGGTACCGAGTTTTTACATACCGAATTTTCGAAAATCGAATATCGGATATCCGAATATGCAATATCGAATATCGGCTATCCAATATCCGATATCTGATTACAGAATATCGAATACCGACTTTTCGGATTTCGGGTACCGTGTTTTTAAATACCGAATTTTCGAAAATCGAATATCGGTTATCCGAATATGCGATATCGAATATCGGCTATCCAATATCCGATATCCGATTACAGAATATCGAATACCGACTTTTCAGATTTCGGGTACCGAGTTTTTAAATACCGAATTTTCGAAAATCGAATATCGGATATCTGAATATGCAATATCGAATATCGACTATCCAATATCCCATATCCGATAACAGAATATCGAATATCGTTTTTTCGGATTTCGGGTATCGAGTTTTTAAATACCGAATTTTCGAAAATCGAATATCGGATATCCGAATATGCGATACCGAATATCGGCTATTCAATATCCGATATCCGATTACAGAATATCGAATACCAACTTTTCGGATTAGGGTACCGAGTTTTTACATACCGAATTTTCGAAAATCGAATATCGGATATCCGAATATGCAATATCGAATATCGGCTATCCAATATCCGATATCCGATTACAGAATATCGAATACCAACTTTTCGGATTAGGGTACCGAGTTTTTACATACCGAATTTTCGAAAATCGAATATCGGATATCCGAATATGCAATATCGAATATCGGCTATCAAATATCCGATATCCGATTACAGAATATCGAATACCGACTTTTCGGATTTCGGGTACCGTGTTTTTAAATACCGAATTTTTGAAAATCGAATATCGGATATCCGAATATGCAATATCGAATATCGGCTATCCATTATCCGATATCCGATTACAGAATATCGAATACCGACTTTTCGGATTTCGAGTACCATGTTTTTAAATACCGAATTTTCGAAAATCGAATATCGGATATCCGAATATGCAATATCGAATATCGGCTATCCAATATCCGATATCCGATTACAGAATATCGAATACCGACTTTTCGGATTTCGGGTACCGAGTTTTTAAATACCGAATTTTCGAAAATCGAATATCGGATATCCGAACATGCGATATCGAATATTGGCTATCCAATATCCGATATCCGATTACAGAATATCAAATATTGACTTTTCGGATTTCGGATACCAAGTTTTCGAAAATCGAATATCGGTTATCCGAATATGCGATATCGAATATCGGCTATCCAATATCCGATATCCGATTACAGAATATCGAATACCGACTTTTCAGATTTCGGGTACCGAGTTTTTAAATACCGAATTTTCGAAAATCGAATATCGGATATCTGAATATGCAATATCGAATATCGACTATCCAATATCCCATATCCGATTACAGAATATCGAATATCGACTTTTCGGATTTCGGATACCGAGTTTTTAAATACCGAATTTTCGAAAATCGAATATCGGCTATCCGAATATGCGATATCGAATATCGGCTATCCAATATCCGATATCCGATATCCGATTACAGAATATCGAATATCGAATTTTTGAATTTCGGGTATCGAATTTTTAAATACCGAATTTTTTAAAATCGAATATCGGATATCCGAATATGCAATATCGAATATCGGCTATCCAATATCCGATATCTGATTACAGAATATCGAATATCGACTTTTCAGATTTCGGGTACCGAGTTTTTAAATACCGAATTTTCGAAAATCGAATATCGGATATCTGAATATGCAATATCGAATATCGACTATCCAATATCCCATATCCGATTACAGAATATCGAATATCGACTTTTCGGATTTCGGATACCGAGTTTTTAAATACCGAATTTTCGAAAATCGAATATCGGCTATCCGAATATGCGATATCGAATATTGGCTATCCAATATCCGATATCCGATTACAGAATATCGAATACCGACTTTTCGGATTTCGGGTACCGAGTTTTTAAATACCGAATTATTGAAAATCGAATATCGGATATCCGAATATGCGATATCGAATATTGGCTATCCAATATCCCATATCCGATAACAGAATATCGAATATCGTTTTTTCGGATTTCGAGTACCGATTTTTTAAATACTGAATTTTCGAAAATCGAATATCTGATATCCGAATATGCAATATCGAATATCAGCTATCCAATATCCGATATCCGATTACAGAATATCGAATATCGACTTTTCGAATTTCGGATACCGAGTTTTTAAATTCCGAATTTTCGAAAATCGAATATCGGTTATCCGAATATGCGATATCGAATATCGGCTATCCAATATCCGATATCCGATTACAGAATATCGAATACCGACTTTTCAGATTTCGGGTACCGAGTTTTTAAATACCGAATTTTTGAAAATCGAATATCGGATATCTGAATATGCAATATCGAATATCGACTATCCAATATCCCATATCCGATAACAGAATATCGAATATCGTTTTTTCGGATTTCGATTATCGAGTTTTTAAATACCGAATTTTCGAAAATCGAATATCGGATATCCGAATATGCAATATCGAATATTGGCTATCCAATATCCGATATCCGATTACAGAATATCGAATATCGAATTTTCGGATTTCGGATACCGTGTTTTTAAATACCGAATTTTCGAAAATCGAATATCGGATATCCGAATATGCAATATCGAATATCGGCTATCCAATATCCGATATCCGATTACAGAATATCGAATACCGACTTTTCGGATTTAGGGTACCGAGTTTTTAAAAACCTAATTTTCGAAAATCGAATATCGGATATCCGAATATGCGATATCGAATATTGGCTATCCAATATCCGATATCCGATTACAGAATATCGAATACCGACTTTTTGATTTCGGGTACCGAGTTTTTAAATACCGAATTATTGAAAATCGAATATCGGATATCCGAATATGCGATATCGAATGTCGGCTATCCAATATCCGATATCCGATTACCGAATATCGAATATCGACTTTTCGGATTTCGGGTACCGAGTTTTTAAATACCGAATTTTTGAAAATCGAATATCGGATATCCGACTATGCAATATCGAATATCGGCTATCCAATATCCGATATCCGATTACAGAATATCGAATACCGACTTTTCGGATTTCGGGTACTGAGTTTTTAAATACCAAATTTTCGAAAATCGAATATCGGATATCCGAATATGCAATATCGAATATCGGCTATCCAATATCCGATATCTGATTACAGAATATCGAATACCGACTTTTCGGATTTCGGGTACCGTGTTTTTAAATACCGAATTTTCGAAAATCGAATATCGGATATCCGAATATGCAATATCGAATATCGGCTATCCAATATCCGATATCCGATTACAGAATATCGAATACCGACTTTTCGGATTTCGGGTACCGTGTTTTTAAATACCGAATTTTCGAAAATCGAATATCGGTTATCCGAATATGCAATATCGAATATCGGCTATCCATTATCCGATATCCGATTACAGAATATCGAATACCGACTTTTCGGATTTCGAGTACCAAGTTTTTAAATACCGAATTTTCGAAAATCGAATATCGGATATCCGAATATGCAATATCGAATATCGGCTATCCAATATCCGATATCCGATTACAGAATATCGAATACCGACTTTTCGGATTTCGGGTACCGAGTTTTTAAATACCAAATTTTCGAAAATCGAATATCGGATATCCGAATATGCAATATCGAATATCGGCTATCCAATATCCGATATCCGATTACAGAATATCGAATACCGACTTTTCGGATTTCGGGTACCGAGTTTTTAAATACCGAATTTTCGAAAATCGAATATCGGATATCTGAATATGCAATATCGAATATCGACTATCCAATATCCCATATCCGATAACAGAATATCGAATATCGTTTTTTCGGATTTCGGGTATCGAGTTTTTAAATACCGAATTTTCGAAAATCGAATATCGGATATCCGAATATGCGATACCGAATATCGGCTATTCAATATCCGATATCCGATTACAGAATATCGAATATCGAATTTTCGGATTTTGGGTACCGAGTTTTTAAATACCGAATTATTGAAAATCGAATGTCGGATATCCGAATATGCGATATCGAATATCGGCTATCCAATATCCGATATCCGATTACAGAATATCAAATATCGACTTTTCGAATTTCGGATAACGAGTTTTTAAATACCGAATTTTCGAAAATCGAATATCGGTTATCCGAATATGCGATATCGAATATTGGCTATCCAATATCCGATATCCGATCACAGAACATCGAATACCGACTTTTCGGATTTTGGGTACCGAGTTTTTAAATACCGAATTTTCGAAAATCGAATATCGGATATCCGAATATGCGATATCGAATATTGGCTATCCAATATCCGATATCCGATTACAGAATATCGAATATCGAATTTTCGGATTTCGGGTACCGAGTTTTTAAATACCGAATTATTGAAAATCGAATGTCGGATATCCGAATATGCGATATCGAATATCGGCTATCCAATATCCGATATCCGATTACCGAATATCGAATATCGACTTTTCGGATTTCGGGTACCGAGTTTTTAAATACCGAATTTTCGAAAATCGAATATCGGATATCCGAATATGCAATATCGAATATCTGCTATCCAATATCCGATATCCGATTACAGGATATCGAATACCGACTTTTCGGATTTCGGGTACTGAGTTTTTAAATACCGAATTTTCGAAAATCGAATATCGGATATCCGAGTATGCAATATCGAATATCGGCTATCCAATATCCGATATCCGATTACAGAATATCGAATATCGACTTTTCGGATTTCGGGTACCGAGTTTTTAAATACCGAATTTTCGAAATTCGAATATCGGATATCCGACTATGCAATATCGAATATCGGCTATCCAATATCCGATATCAGATTACAGAATATCGAATACCGACTTTTCGGATTTCGGGTACTGAGTTTTTAAATACCGAATTTTCGAAAATCGAATATCGGATATCCGAATATACAATATCGAATATCGGCTATCCAATATCCGATATCCGATTACAGAATATCAAATATCGACTTTTCGGATTTCGGATACCGAGTTTTCGAAAATCGAATATCGGTTATCCGAATATGCGATATCGAATATCGGCTATCCAATATCCGATATCCGATTACAGAATATCGAATACCGACTTTTCAGATTTCGTGTACCGAGTTTTTAAATACCGAATTTTCGAAAATCGAATATCGGATATCCGAATATGCAATATCGAATATCGGCTATCCAATATCCGATATCCGATTACAGAATATCGAATACCGACTTTTCGGATTTCGGGTACCGAGTTTTTAAATACCGAATTTTCGAAAATCGAATATCGGATATCCGAATATGCGATATCGAATATTGGCTATCCAATATCCGATATCCGATTACAGAATATCGAATACCGACTTTTTGATTTCGGGTACCGAGTTTTTAAATACCGAATTTTCGAAAATCGAATATCGGATATCCGAATATGCAATATCGAATATCTGCTATCCAATATCCGATATCCGATTACAGAATATCGAATATCGAATTTTACCGAATTTCGGGTATCGAATTTTTAAATACCGCATTTTTAAAAATCGAATATCGGATATCCGACTATGCAATATCGAATATCGGCTATCCAATATCCGATATCCGATTACAGAATATCGAATACCGACTTTTCGGATTTCGGGTACTGAGTTTTTAAATACCAAATTTTCGAAAATCGAATATCGGATATCCGAATATGCAATATCGAATATCGGCTATCCAATATCCGATATCCGATTACAGAATATCGAATATCGACTTTTCGGATTTCGCATACCGAGTTTTTAAATACCGAATTTTCGAAAATCGAATATCGGTTATCCGAATATGTGATATCGAATATCGGCTATCCAATATCCGATATCCGATTACAGAATATCGAATACCGACTTTTCGGATTTCGAGTACTGAGTTTTTAAATACCAAATTTTCGAAAATCGAATATCAGATATCCGAATATGCAATATCGAATATCGGCTATCCAATATCCGATATCCGATTACAGAATATCGAATACTGACTTTTCGGATTTCGGGTACTGAGTTTTTAAATACCGAATTTTCGAAAATCGAATATCGGATATCCGAATATGCAATATCGAATATCGGCTATCCAATATCCGATATCCGATTACAGAATATCAAATATTGACTTTTCGGATTTCGGATACCGAGTTTTCGAAAATCGAATATCGGTTATCCGAATATGCGATATCGAATATCGGCTATCCAATATCCGATATCCGATTACATAATATCGAATACCGACTTTTCGGATTTCGGGTACTGAGTTTCTAAATACCGAATTTTCGAAAATCGAATATCGGATATCCGAATATGCAATATCGAATATCGGCTATCCAATATCCGATATCCGATTACAGAATATCAAATATTGACTTTTCGGATTTCGGATACCGAGTTTTCGAAAATCGAATATCGGTTATCCGAATATGCGATATCGAATATCGGCTATCCAATATCCGATATCCGATTACAGAATATCGAATACCGACTTTTCAGATTTCGGGTACCGAGTTTTTAAATACCGAATTTTCGAAAATCGAATATCGGATATCTGAATATGCAATATCGAATATCGACTATCCAATATCCCATATCCGATAACAGAATATCGAATATCGTTTTTTCGGATTTCGGGTATCGAGTTTTCAAATACCGAATTTTCGAAAATCGAATATCGGATATCCGAATATGCGATACCGAATATCGGCTATTCAATATCCGATATCCGATTACAGAATATCGAATACCAACTTTTCGGATTAGGGTACCGAGTTTTTACATACCGAATTTTCGAAAATCGAATATCGGATATCCGAATATGCAATATCGAATATCGGCTATCCAATATCCGATATCTGATTACAGAATATCGAATACCGACTTTTCGGATTTCGGGTACCGTGTTTTTAAATACCGAATTTTCGAAAATCGAATATCGGATATCCGAATATGCAATATCGAATATCGGCTATCAAATATCCGATATCCGATTACAGAATATCGAATACCGACTTTTCGGATTTCGGGTACCGTGTTTTTAAATACCGAATTTTTGAAAATCGAATATCGGATATCCGAATATGCAATATCGAATATCGGCTATCCATTATCCGATATCCGATTACAGAATATCGAATACCGACTTTTCGGATTTCGAGTACCATGTTTTTAAATACCGAATTTTCGAAAATCGAATATCGGATATCCGAATATGCAATATCGAATATCGGCTATCCAATATCCGATATCCGATTACAGAATATCGAATACCGACTTTTCGGATTTCGGGTACCGAGTTTTTAAATACCGAATTTTCGAAAATCGAATATCGGATATCCGAACATGCGATATCGAATATTGGCTATCCAATATCCGATATCCGATTACAGAATATCAAATATTGACTTTTCGGATTTCGGATACCAAGTTTTCGAAAATCGAATATCGGTTATCCGAATATGCGATATCGAATATCGGCTATCCAATATCCGATATCCGATTACAGAATATCGAATACCGACTTTTCAGATTTCGGTTACCGAGTTTTTAAATACCGAATTTTCGAAAATCGAATATCGGATATCTGAATATGCAATATCGAATATCGACTATCCAATATCCCATATCCGATTACAGAATATCGAATATCGACTTTTCGGATTTCGGATACCGAGTTTTTAAATACCGAATTTTCGAAAATCGAATATCGGTTATCCGAATATGCGATATCGAATATCGGCTATCCAATATCCGATATCCGATTACAGAATATCGAATACCGACTTTTCAGATTTCGGGTACCGAGTTTTTAAATACCGAATTTTTGAAAATCGAATATCGGATATCTGAATATGCAATATCGAATATCGACTATCCAATATCCCATATCCGATAACAGAATATCGAATATCGTTTTTTCGGATTTCGATTATCGAGTTTTTAAATACCGAATTTTCGAAAATCGAATATCGGATATCCGAATATGCAATATCGAATATTGGCTATCCAATATCCGATATCCGATTACAGAATATCGAATATCGAATTTTCGGATTTCGGATACCGTGTTTTTAAATACCGAATTTTCGAAAATTTCGATATCGGATATCCGAATATGCAATATCGAATATCGGCTATCCAATATCCGATATCCGATTACAGAATATCGAATACCGACTTTTCGGATTTAGGGTACCGAGTTTTTAAAAACCTAATTTTCGAAAATCGAATATCGGATATCCGAATATGCGATATCGAATATTGGCTATCCAATATCCGATATCCGATTACAGAATATCGAATACCGACTTTTTGATTTCGGGTACCGAGTTTTTAAATACCGAATTATTGAAAATCGAATATCGGATATCCGAATATGCGATATCGAATGTCGGCTATCCAATATCCGATATCCGATTACCGAATATCGAATATCGACTTTTCGGATTTCGGGTACCGAGTTTTTAAATACCGAATTTTTGAAAATCGAATATCGGATATCCGACTATGCAATATCGAATATCGGCTATCCAATATCCGATATCCGATTACAGAATATCGAATACCGACTTTTCGGATTTCGGGTACTGAGTTTTTAAATACCAAATTTTCGAAAATCGAATATCGGATATCCGAATATGCAATATCGAATATCGGCTATCCAATATCCGATATCCGATTACAGAATATCGAATATCGACTTTTCGGATTTCGCATACCGAGTTTTTAAATACCGAATTTTCGAAAATCGAATATCGGTTATCCGAATATGCGATATCGAATATCGGCTATCCAATATCCGATATCCGATTACAGAATATCGAATACCGACTTTTCGGATTTCGAGTACTGAGTTTTTAAATACCAAATTTTCGAAAATCGAATATCGGATATCCGAATATGCAATATCGAATATCGGCTATCCAATATCCGATATCCGATTACAGAATATCGAATACCGACTTTTCGGATTTCGGGTACTGAGTTTTTAAATACCGAATTTTCGAAAATCGAATATCGGATATCCGAATATGCAATATCGAATATCGGCTATCCAATATCCGATATCCGATTACAGAATATCAAATTTTGACTTTTCGGATTTCGGATACCGAGTTTTCGAAAATCGAATATCGGTTATCCGAATATGCGATATCGAATATCGGCTATCCAATATCCGATATCCGATTACAGAATATCGAATACCGACTTTTCGGATTTCGGGTACTGAGTTTTTAAATACCGAATTTTCGAAAATCGAATATCGGATATCCGAATATGCAATATCGAATATCGGCTATCCAATATCCGATATCCGATTACAGAATATCAAATATTGACTTTTCGGATTTCGGATACCGAGTTTTCGAAAATCGAATATCGGTTATCCGAATATGCGATATCGAATATCGGCTATCCAATATCCGATATCCGATTACAGAATATCGAATACCGACTTTTCAGATTTCGGGTACCGAGTTTTTAAATACCGAATTTTCGAAAATCGAATATCGGATATCTGAATATGCAATATCGAATATCGACTATCCAATATCCCATATCCGATAACAGAATATCGAATATCGTTTTTTCGGATTTCGGGTATCGAGTTTTTAAATACCGAATTTTCGAAAATCGAATATCGGATATCCGAATATGCGATACCGAATATCGGCTATTCAATATCCGATATCCAATTACAGAATATCGAATACCAACTTTTCGGATTAGGGTACCGAGTTTTTACATACCGAATTTTCGAAAATCGAATATCGGATATCCGAATATGCAATATCGAATATCGGCTATCCAATATCCGATATCTGATTACAGAATATCGAATACCGACTTTTCGGATTTCGGGTACCGTGTTTTTAAATACCGAATTTTCGAAAATCGAATATCGGATATCCGAATATGCAATATCGAATATCGGCTATCCAATATCCGATATCCGATTACAGAATATCGAATACCGACTTTTCGGATTTCGGGTACCGTGTTTTTAAATACCGAATTTTCGAAAATCGAATATCGGATATCCGAATATGCAATATCGAATATCGGCTATCCATTATCCGATATCCGATTACAGAATATCGAATACCGACTTTTCGGATTTCGAGTACCAAGTTTTTAAATACCGAATTTTCGAAAATCGAATATCGGATATCCGAATATGCAATATCGAATATCGGCTATCCAATATCCGATATCCGATTACAGAATATCGAATACCGACTTTTCGGATTTCGGGTACCGAGTTTTTAAATACCGAATTTTCGAAAATCGAATATCGGATATCCGAACATGCGATATCGAATATTGGCTATCCAATATCCGATATCCTATTACAGAATATCAAATATTGACTTTTCGGATTTCGGATACCGAGTTTTCGAAAATCGAATATCGGTTATCCGAATATGCGATATCGAATATCGGCTATCCAATATCCGATATCCGATTACAGAATATCGAATACCGACTTTTCAGATTTCGGGTACCGAGTTTTTAAATACCGAATTTTCGAAAATCGAATATTGGATATCTGAATATGCAATATCGAATATCGACTATCCAATATCCCATATCCGATTACAGAATATCGAATATCGACTTTTCGGATTTCGGATACCGAGTTTTTAAATACCGAATTTTCGAAAATCGAATATCGGATATCCGAATATGCGATATCGAATATTGGCTATCCAATATCCGATATCCGATTACAGAATATCGAATACCGACTTTTCGGATTTCGGGTACCGAGTTTTTAAATACCGAATTATTGAAAATCGAATATCGGATATCCGAATATGCGTTATCGAATATTGGCTATCAAATATCCCATATCCGATAACAGAATATCGAATATAGTTTTTTCGGATTTCGAGTACCGATTTTTTAAATACTGAATTTTCGAAAATCGAATATCGGATATCCGAATATGCAATATCGAATATCAGCTATCCAATATCCGATATCCGATTACAGAATATCGAATATCGACTTTTCGAATTTCGGATACCGAGTTTTTAAATACCGAATTTTCGAAAATCGAATATCGTTTATCCGAATATGCGATATCGAATATCGGCTATCCAATATCCGATATCCGATTACAGAATATCGAATACCGACTTTTCAGATTTCGGGTACCGAGTTTTTAAATACCGAATTTTTGAAAATCGAATATCGGATATCTGAATATGCAATATCGAATATCGACTATCCAATATCCCATATCCGATAACAGAATATCGAATATCGTTTTTTCGGATTTCGATTATCGAGTTTTTAAATACCGAATTTTCGAAAATCGAATATCGGATATCCGAATATGCAATATCGAATATTGGCTATCCAATATCCGATATCCGATTACAGAATATCGAATATCGAATTTTCGGATTTCGGATACCGTGTTTTTAAATACCGAATTTTCGAAAATCGAATATCGGATATCCGAATATGCAATATCGAATATCGGCTATCCAATATCCGATATCCGATTACAGAATATCGAATACCGACTTTTCGGATTTCGGGTACCGAGTTTTTAAAAACCGAATTTTCGAAAATCGAATATCGGATATCCGAATATGCGATATCGAATATTGGCTATCCAATATCCGATATCCGATTACAGAATATCGAATACCGACTTTTTGATTTCGGGTACCGAGTTTTTAAATACCAAATTATTGAAAATCGAATATCGGATATCCGAATATGCGATATCGAATGTCGGCTATCCAATATCCGATATCCGATTACCGAATATCGAATATCGACTTTTCGGATTTCGGGTACCGAGTTTTTAAATACCGAATTTTCGAAAATCGAATATCGGATATCCGAATATGCAATATCGATTATCTGCTATCCAATATCCGATATCCGATTACAGAATATCGAATATCGAATTTTACCGAATTTCGGGTATCGAATTTTTAAATACCGAATTTTTGAAAATCGAATATCGGATATCTGACTATGCAATATCGAATATCGGCTATCCAATATCCGATTACAGAATATCGAATATCGACTTTTCAGATTTCGGGTACCGAGTTTTTAAATACCGAATTTTCGAAAATCGAATATCGGATATCCGAATATGCAATATCGAATATCGGCTATCCAATATCCGATATCCGATTACAGAATATCGAATATCGACTTTTCGGATTTCGGGTACCGAGTTTTTAAATACCGAATTTTCGAAAATCGAATATCGGATATCCGAATATGCGATATCGAATATTGGCTATCCAATATCCGATATCCGATTACAGAATATCGAATACCGACTTTTCGGATTTCGGGTACTGAGTTTTTAAATACCAAATTTTCGAAAATCGAATATCGGATATCCGAATATGCAATATCGAATATCGGCTATCCAATATCCGATATCCGATTACAGAATATCGAATATCGAATTTTACCGAATTTCGGGTATCGAATTTTTAAATACCGAATTTTTGAAAATCGAATATCGGATATCCGACTATGCAATATCGAATATCGGCTATCCAATATCCGATATCCGATTACAGAATATCGAATACCGACTTTTCGGATTTCGGGTACTGAGTTTTTAAATACCAAATTTTCGAAAATCGAATATCGGATATCCGAATATGCAATATCGAATATCGGCTATCCAATATCCGATATCCGATTACAGAATATCGAATATCGACTTTTCGGATTTCGCATACCGAGTTTTTAAATACCGAATTTTCGAAAATCGAATATCGGTTATCCGAATATGCGATATCGAATATCGGCTATCCAATATCCGATATCCGATTACAGAATATCAAATATCGACTTTTCGAATTTCGGATACCGAGTTTTTAAATACCGAATTTTCGAAAATCGAATATCGGTTATCCGAATATGCGATATCGAATATTGGCTATCCAATATCCGATATCCGATCACAGAACATCGAATACCGACTTTTCGGATTTTGGGTACCGAGTTTTTAAATACCGAATTTTCGAAAATCGAATATCGGATATCCGAATATGCGATATCGAATATTGGCTATCCAATATCCGATATCCGATTACAGAATATCGAATATCGAATTTTCGGATTTCGGGTACCGAGTTTTTAAATACCGAATTATTGAAAATCGAATGTCGGATATCCGAATATGCGATATCGAATATCGGCTATCCAATATCCGATATCCGATTACCGAATATCGAATATCGACTTTTCGGATTTCGGGTACCGAGTTTTTAAATACCGAATTTTCGAAAATCGAATATCGGATATCCGAATATGCAATATCGAATATCTGCTATCCAATATCCGATATCCGATTACAGGATATCGAATACCGACTTTTCGGATTTCGGGTACTGAGTTTTTAAATACCGAATTTTCGAAAATCGAATATCGGATATCCGAGTATGCAATATCGAATATCGGCTATCCAATATCCGATATCCGATTACAGAATATCGAATATCGACTTTTCGGATTTCGGGTACCGAGTTTTTAAATACCGAATTTTCGAAATTCGAATATCGGATATCCGACTATGCAATATCGAATATCGGCTATCCAATATCCGATATCAGATTACAGAATATCGAATACCGACTTTTCGGATTTCGGGTACTGAGTTTTTAAATACCGAATTTTCGAAAATCGAATATCGGATATCCGAATATACAATATCGAATATCGGCTATCCAATATCCGATATCCGATTACAGAATATCAAATATCGACTTTTCGGATTTCGGATACCGAGTTTTCGAAAATCGAATATCGGTTATCCGAATATGCGATATCGAATATCGGCTATCCAATATCCGATATCCGATTACAGAATATCGAATACCGACTTTTCAGATTTCGTGTACCGAGTTTTTAAATACCGAATTTTCGAAAATCGAATATCGGATATCCGAATATGCAATATCGAATATCGGCTATCCAATATCCGATATCCGATTACAGAATATCGAATACCGACTTTTCGGATTTCGGGTACCGAGTTTTTAAATACCGAATTTTCGAAAATCGAATATCGGATATCCGAATATGCGATATCGAATATTGGCTATCCAATATCCGATATCCGATTACAGAATATCGAATACCGACTTTTTGATTTCGGGTACCGAGTTTTTAAATACCGAATTTTCGAAAATCGAATATCGGATATCCGAATATGCAATATCGAATATCTGCTATCCAATATCCGATATCCGATTACAGAATATCGAATATCGAATTTTACCGAATTTCGGGTATCGAATTTTTAAATACCGAATTTTTAAAAATCGAATATCGGATATCCGACTATGCAATATCGAATATCGGCTATCCAATATCCGATATCCGATTACAGAATATCGAATACCGACTTTTCGGATTTCGGGTACTGAGTTTTTAAATACCAAATTTTCGAAAATCGAATATCGGATATCCGAATATGCAATATCGAATATCGGCTATCCAATATCCGATATCCGATTACAGAATATCGAATATCGACTTTTCGGATTTCGCATACCGAGTTTTTAAATACCGAATTTTCGAAAATCGAATATCGGTTATCCGAATATGCGATATCGAATATCGGCTATCCAATATCCGATATCCGATTACAGAATATCGAATACCGACTTTTCGGATTTCGAGTACTGAGTTTTTAAATACCAAATTTTCGAAAATCGAATATCAGATATCCGAATATGCAATATCGAATATCGGCTATCCAATATCCGATATCCGATTACAGAATATCGAATACTGACTTTTCGGATTTCGGGTACTGAGTTTTTAAATACCGAATTTTCGAAAATCGAATATCGGATATCCGAATATGCAATATCGAATATCGGCTATCCAATATCCGATATCCGATTACAGAATATCAAATATTGACTTTTCGGATTTCGGATACCGAGTTTTCGAAAATCGAATATCGGTTATCCGAATATGCGATATCGAATATCGGCTATCCAATATCCGATATCCGATTACAGAATATCGAATACCGACTTTTCGGATTTCGGGTACTGAGTTTCTAAATACCGAATTTTCGAAAATCGAATATCGGATATCCGAATATGCAATATCGAATATCGGCTATCCAATATCCGATATCCGATTACAGAATATCAAATATTGACTTTTCGGATTTCGGATACCGAGTTTTCGAAAATCGAATATCGGTTATCCGAATATGCGATATCGAATATCGGCTATCCAATATCCGATATCCGATTACAGAATATCGAATACCGACTTTTCAGATTTCGGGTACCGAGTTTTTAAATACCGAATTTTCGAAAATCGAATATCGGATATCTGAATATGCAATATCGAATATCGACTATCCAATATCCCATATCCGATAACAGAATATCGAATATCGTTTTTTCGGATTTCGGGTATCGAGTTTTTAAATACCGAATTTTCGAAAATCGAATATCGGATATCCGAATATGCGATACCGAATATCGGCTATTCAATATCCGATATCCGATTACAGAATATCGAATACCAACTTTTCGGATTAGGGTACCGAGTTTTTAAATACCAAATTTTCGAAAATCGAATATCGGATATCCGAATATGCAATATCGAATATCGGCTATCCAATATCCGATATCCGATTACAGAATATCGAATACCGACTTTTCGGATTTCGGGTACCGAGTTTTTAAATACCGAATTTTCGAAAATCGAATATCGGATATCTGAATATGCAATATCGAATATCGACTATCCAATATCCCATATCCGATAACAGAATATCGAATATCGTTTTTTCGGATTTCGGGTATCGAGTTTTTAAATACCGAATTTTCGAAAATCGAATATCGGATATCCGAATATGCGATACCGAATATCGGCTATTCAATATCCGATATCCGATTACAGAATATCGAATATCGAATTTTCGGATTTTGGGTACCGAGTTTTTAAATACCGAATTATTGAAAATCGAATGTCGGATATCCGAATATGCGATATCGAATATCGGCTATCCAATATCCGATATCCGATTACAGAATATCAAATATCGACTTTTCGAATTTCGGATAACGAGTTTTTAAATACCGAATTTTCGAAAATCGAATATCGGTTATCCGAATATGCGATATCGAATATTGGCTATCCAATATCCGATATCCGATCACAGAACATCGAATACCGACTTTTCGGATTTTGGGTACCGAGTTTTTAAATACCGAATTTTCGAAAATCGAATATCGGATATCCGAATATGCGATATCGAATATTGGCTATCCAATATCCGATATCCGATTACAGAATATCGAATATCGAATTTTCGGATTTCGGGTACCGAGTTTTTAAATACCGAATTATTGAAAATCGAATGTCGGATATCCGAATATGCGATATCGAATATCGGCTATCCAATATCCGATATCCGATTACCGAATATCGAATATCGACTTTTCGGATTTCGGGTACCGAGTTTTTAAATACCGAATTTTCGAAAATCGAATATCGGATATCCGAATATGCAATATCGAATATCTGCTATCCAATATCCGATATCCGATTACAGGATATCGAATACCGACTTTTCGGATTTCGGGTACTGAGTTTTTAAATACCGAATTTTCGAAAATCGAATATCGGATATCCGAGTATGCAATATCGAATATCGGCTATCCAATATCCGATATCCGATTACAGAATATTTAATATCGACTTTTCGGATTTCGGGTACCGAGTTTTTAAATACCGAATTTTCGAAATTCGAATATCGGATATCCGACTATGCAATATCGAATATCGGCTATCCAATATCCGATATCAGATTACAGAATATCGAATACCGACTTTTCGGATTTCGGGTACTGAGTTTTTAAATACCGAATTTTCGAAAATCGAATATCGGATATCCGAATATACAATATCGAATATCGGCTATCCAATATCCGATATCCGATTACAGAATATCAAATATCGACTTTTCGGATTTCGGATACCGAGTTTTCGAAAATCGAATATCGGTTATCCGAATATGCGATATCGAATATCGGCTATCCAATATCCGATATCCGATTACAGAATATCGAATACCGACTTTTCAGATTTCGTGTACCGAGTTTTTAAATACCGAATTTTCGAAAATCGAATATCGGATATCCGAATATGCAATATCGAATATCGGCTATCCAATATCCGATATCCGATTACAGAATATCGAATACCGACTTTTCGGATTTCGGGTACCGAGTTTTTAAATACCGAATTTTCGAAAATCGAATATCGGATATCCGAATATGCGATATCGAATATTGGCTATCCAATATCCGATATCCGATTACAGAATATCGAATACCGACTTTTTGATTTCGGGTACCGAGTTTTTAAATACCGAATTTTCGAAAATCGAATATCGGATATCCGAATATGCAATATCGAATATCTGTTATCCAATATCCGATATCCGATTACAGAATATCGAATATCGAATTTTACCGAATTTCGGGTATCGAATTTTTAAATACCGAATTTTTAAAAATCGAATATCGGATATCCGACTATGCAATATCGAATATCGGCTATCCAATATCCGATATCCGATTACAGAATATCGAATACCGACTTTTCGGATTTCGGGTACTGAGTTTTTAAATACCAAATTTTCGAAAATCGAATATCGGATATCCGAATATGCAATATCGAATATCGGCTATCCAATATCCGATATCCGATTACAGAATATCGAATATCGACTTTTCGGATTTCGCATACCGAGTTTTTAAATACCGAATTTTCGAAAATCGAATATCGGTTATCCGAATATGCGATATCGAATATCGGCTATCCAATATCCGATATCCGATTACAGAATATCGAATACCGACTTTTCGGATTTCGAGTACTGAGTTTTTAAATACCAAATTTTCGAAAATCGAATATCAGATATCCGAATATGCAATATCGAATATCGGCTATCCAATATCCGATATCCGATTACAGAATATCGAATACTGACTTTTCGGATTTCGGGTACTGAGTTTTTAAATACCGAATTTTCGAAAATCGAATATCGGATATCCGAATATGCAATATCGAATATCGGCTATCCAATATCCGATATCCGATTACAGAATATCAAATATTGACTTTTCGGATTTCGGATACCGAGTTTTCGAAAATCGAATATCGGTTATCCGAATATGCGATATCGAATATCGGCTATCCAATATCCGATATCCGATTACATAATATCGAATACCGACTTTTCGGATTTCGGGTACTGAGTTTCTAAATACCGAATTTTCGAAAATCGAATATCGGATATCCGAATATGCAATATCGAATATCGGCTATCCAATATCCGATATCCGATTACAGAATATCAAATATTGACTTTTCGGATTTCGGATACCGAGTTTTCGAAAATCGAATATCGGTTATCCGAATATGCGATATCGAATATCGGCTATCCAATATCCGATATCCGATTACAGAATATCGAATACCGACTTTTCAGATTTCGGGTACCGAGTTTTTAAATACCGAATTTTCGAAAATCGAATATCGGATATCTGAATATGCAATATCGAATATCGACTATCCAATATCCCATATCCGATAACAGAATATCGAATATCGTTTTTTCGGATTTCGGGTATCGAGTTTTTAAATACCGAATTTTCGAAAATCGAATATCGGATATCCGAATATGCGATACCGAATATCGGCTATTCAATATCCGATATCCGATTACAGAATATCGAATACCAACTTTTCGGATTAGGGTACCGAGTTTTTACATACCGAATTTTCGAAAATCGAATATCGGATATCCGAATATGCAATATCGAATATCGGCTATCCAATATCCGATATCTGATTACAGAATATCGAATACCGACTTTTCGGATTTCGGGTACCGTGTTTTTAAATACCGAATTTTCGAAAATCGAATATCGGATATCCGAATATGCAATATCGAATATCGGCTATCAAATATCCGATATCCGATTACAGAATATCGAATACCGACTTTTCGGATTTCGGGTACCGTGTTTTTAAATACCGAATTTTTGAAAATCGAATATCGGATATCCGAATATGCAATATCGAATATCGGCTATCCATTATCCGATATCCGATTACAGAATATCGAATACCGACTTTTCGGATTTCGAGTACCATGTTTTTAAATACCGAATTTTCGAAAATCGAATATCGGATATCCGAATATGCAATATCGAATATCGGCTATCCAATATCCGATATCCGATTACAGAATATCGAATACCGACTTTTCGGATTTCGGGTACCGAGTTTTTAAATACCGAATTTTCGAAAATCGAATATCGGATATCCGAACATGCGATATCGAATATTGGCTATCCAATATCCGATATCCGATTACAGAATATCAAATATTGACTTTTCGGATTTCGGATACCAAGTTTTCGAAAATCGAATATCGGTTATCCGAATATGCGATATCGAATATCGGCTATCCAATATCCGATATCCGATTACAGAATATCGAATACCGACTTTTCAGATTTCGGGTACCGAGTTTTTAAATACCGAATTTTCGAAAATCGAATATCGGATATCTGAATATGCAATATCGAATATCGACTATCCAATATCCCATATCCGATTACAGAATATCGAATATCGACTTTTCGGATTTCGGATACCGAGTTTTTAAATACCGAATTTTCGAAAATCGAATATCGGCTATCCGAATATGCGATATCGAATATTGGCTATCCAATATCCGATATCCGATTACAGAATATCGAATACCGACTTTTCGGATTTCGGGTACCGAGTTTTTAAATACCGAATTATTGAAAATCGAATATCGGATATCCGAATATGCGATATCGAATATTGGCTATCCAATATCCCATATCCGATAACAGAATATCGAATATCGTTTTTTCGGATTTCGAGTACCGATTTTTTAAATACTGAATTTTCGAAAATCGAATATCTGATATCCGAATATGCAATATCGAATATCAGCTATCCAATATCCGATATCCGATTACAGAATATCGAATATCGACTTTTCGAATTTCGGATACCGAGTTTTTAAATTCCGAATTTTCGAAAATCGAATATCGGTTATCCGAATATGCGATATCGAATATCGGCTATCCAATATCCGATATCCGATTACAGAATATCGAATACCGACTTTTCAGATTTCGGGTACCGAGTTTTTAAATACCGAATTTTTGAAAATCGAATATCGGATATCTGAATATGCAATATCGAATATCGACTATCCAATATCCCATATCCGATAACAGAATATCGAATATCGTTTTTTCGGATTTCGATTATCGAGTTTTTAAATACCGAATTTTCGAAAATCGAATATCGGATATCCGAATATGCAATATCGAATATTGGCTATCCAATATCCGATATCCGATTACAGAATATCGAATATCGAATTTTCGGATTTCGGATACCGTGTTTTTAAATACCGAATTTTCGAAAATTTCGATATCGGATATCCGAATATGCAATATCGAATATCGGCTATCCAATATCCGATATCCGATTACAGAATATCGAATACCGACTTTTCGGATTTAGGGTACCGAGTTTTTAAAAACCTAATTTTCGAAAATCGAATATCGGATATCCGAATATGCGATATCGAATATTGGCTATCCAATATCCGATATCCGATTACAGAATATCGAATACCGACTTTTTGATTTCGGGTACCGAGTTTTTAAATACCGAATTATTGAATATCGAATATCGGATATCCGAATATGCGATATCGAATGTCGGCTATCCAATATCCGATATCCGATTACCGAATATCGAATATCGACTTTTCGGATTTCGGGTACCGAGTTTTTAAATACCGAATTTTTGAAAATCGAATATCGGATATCCGACTATGCAATATCGAATATCGGCTATCCAATATCCGATATCCGATTACAGAATATCGAATACCGACTTTTCGGATTTCGGGTACTGAGTTTTTAAATACCAAATTTTCGAAAATCGAATATCGGATATCCGAATATGCAATATCGAATATCGGCTATCCAATATCCGATATCCGATTACAGAATATCGAATATCGACTTTTCGGATTTCGCATACCGAGTTTTTAAATACCGAATTTTCGAAAATCGAATATCGGTTATCCGAATATGCGATATCGAATATCGGCTATCCAATATCCGATATCCGATTACAGAATATCGAATACCGACTTTTCGGATTTCGAGTACTGAGTTTTTAAATACCAAATTTTCGAAAATCGAATATCGGATATCCGAATATGCAATATCGAATATCGGCTATCCAATATCCGATATCCGATTACAGAATATCGAATACCGACTTTTCGGATTTCGGGTACTGAGTTTTTAAATACCGAATTTTCGAAAATCGAATATCGGATATCCGAATATGCAATATCGAATATCGGCTATCCAATATCCGATATCCGATTACAGAATATCAAATTTTGACTTTTCGGATTTCGGATACCGAGTTTTCGAAAATCGAATATCGGTTATCCGAATATGCGATATCGAATATCGGCTATCCAATATCCGATATCCGATTACAGAATATCGAATACCGACTTTTCGGATTTCGGGTACTGAGTTTTTAAATACCGAATTTTCGAAAATCGAATATCGGATATCCGAATATGCAATATCGAATATCGGCTATACAATATCCGATATCCGATTACAGAATATCAAATATTGACTTTTCGGATTTCGGATACCGAGTTTTCGAAAATCGAATATCGGTTATCCGAATATGCGATATCGAATATCGGCTATCCAATATCCGATATCCGATTACAGAATATCGAATACCGACTTTTCAGATTTCGGGTACCGAGTTTTTAAATACCGAATTTTCGAAAATCGAATATCGGATATCTGAATATGCAATATCGAATATCGACTATCCAATATCCCATATCCGATAACAGAATATCGAATATCGTTTTTTCGGATTTCGGGTATCGAGTTTTTAAATACCGAATTTTCGAAAATCGAATATCGGATATCCGAATATGCGATACCGAATATCGGCTATTCAATATCCGATATCCAATTACAGAATATCGAATACCAACTTTTCGGATTAGGGTACCGAGTTTTTACATACCGAATTTTCGAAAATCGAATATCGGATATCCGAATATGCAATATCGAATATCGGCTATCCAATATCCGATATCTGATTACAGAATATCGAATACCGACTTTTCGGATTTCGGGTACCGTGTTTTTAAATACCGAATTTTCGAAAATCGAATATCGGATATCCGAATATGCAATATCGAATATCGGCTATCCAATATCCGATATCCGATTACAGAATATCGAATACCGACTTTTCGGATTTCGGGTACCGTGTTTTTAAATACCGAATTTTCGAAAATCGAATATCGGATATCCGAAAATGCAATATCGAATATCGGCTATCCATTATCCGATATCCGATTACAGAATATCGAATACCGACTTTTCGGATTTCGAGTACCAAGTTTTTAAATACCGAATTTTCGAAAATCGAATATCGGATATCCGAATATGCAATATCGAATATCGGCTATCCAATATCCGATATCCGATTACAGAATATCGAATACCGACTTTTCGGATTTCGGGTACCGAGTTTTTAAATACCGAATTTTCGAAAATCGAATATCGGATATCCGAACATGCGATATCGAATATTGGCTATCCAATATCCGATATCCTATTACAGAATATCAAATATTGACTTTTCGGATTTCGGATACCGAGTTTTCGAAAATCGAATATCGGTTATCCGAATATGCGATATCGAATATCGGCTATCCAATATCCGATATCCGATTACAGAATATCGAATACCGACTTTTCAGATTTCGGGTACCGAGTTTTTAAATACCGAATTTTCGAAAATCGAATATTGGATATCTGAATATGCAATATCGAATATCGACTATCCAATATCCCATATCCGATTACAGAATATCGAATATCGACTTTTCGGATTTCGGATACCGAGTTTTTAAATACCGAATTTTCGAAAATCGAATATCGGATATCCGAATATGCGATATCGAATATTGGCTATCCAATATCCGATATCCGATTACAGAATATCGAATACCGACTTTTCGGATTTCGGGTACCGAGTTTTTAAATACCGAATTATTGAAAATCGAATATCGGATATCCGAATATGCGATATCGAATATTGGCTATCAAATATCCCATATCCGATAACAGAATATCGAATATCGTTTTTTCGGATTTCGAGTACCGATTTTTTAAATACTGAATTTTCGAAAATCGAATATCGGATATCCGAATATGCAATATCGAATATCAGCTATCCAATATCCGATATCCGATTACAGAATATCGAATATCGACTTTTCGAATTTCGGATACCGAGTTTTTAAATACCGAATTTTCGAAAATCGAATATCGTTTATCCGAATATGCGATATCGAATATCGGCTATCCAATATCCGATATCCGATTACAGAATATCGAATACCGACTTTTCAGATTTCGGGTACCGAGTTTTTAAATACCGAATTTTTGAAAATCGAATATCGGATATCTGAATATGCAATATCGAATATCGACTATCCAATATCCCATATCCGATAACAGAATATCGAATATCGTTTTTTCGGATTTCGATTATCGAGTTTTTAAATACCGAATTTTCGAAAATCGAATATCGGATATCCGAATATGCAATATCGAATATTGGCTATCCAATATCCGATATCCGATTACAGAATATCGAATATCGAATTTTCGGATTTCGGATACCGTGTTTTTAAATACCGAATTTTCGAAAATCGAATATCGGATATCCGAATATGCAATATCGAATATCGGCTATCCAATATCCGATATCCGATTACAGAATATCGAATACCGACTTTTCGGATTTCGGGTACCGAGTTTTTAAAAACCGAATATTCGAAAATCGAATATCGGATATCCGAATATGCGATATCGAATATTGGCTATCCAATATCCGATATCCGATTACAGAATATCGAATACCGACTTTTTGATTTCGGGTACCGAGTTTTTAAATACCAAATTATTGAAAATCGAATATCGGATATCCGAATATGCGATATCGAATGTCGGCTATCCAATATCCGATATCCGATTACCGAATATCGAATATCGTTTTTTCGGATTTCGGGTACCGAGTTTTTAAATACCGAATTTTCGAAAATCGAATATCGGATATCCGAATATGCAATATCGATTATCTGCTATCCAATATCCGATATCCGATTACAGAATATCGAATATCGAATTTTACCGAATTTCGGGTATCGAATTTTTAAATACCGAATTTTTGAAAATCGAATATCGGATATCTGACTATGCAATATCGAATATCGGCTATCCAATATCCGATTACAGAATATCGAATATCGACTTTTCAGATTTCGGGTACCGAGTTTTTAAATACCGAATTTTCGAAAATCGAATATCGGATATCCGAATATGCAATATCGAATATCGGCTATCCAATATCCGATATCCGATTACAGAATATCGAATATCGACTTTTCGGATTTCGGGTACCGAGTTTTTAAATACCGAATTTTCGAAAATCGAATATCGGATATCCGAATATGCGATATCGAATATTGGCTATCCAATATCCGATATCCGATTACAGAATATCGAATACCGACTTTTCGGATTTCGGGTACTGAGTTTTTAAATACCAAATTTTCGAAAATCGAATATCGGATATCCGAATATGCAATATCGAATATCGGCTATCCAATATCCGATATCCGATTACAGAATATCGAATATCGAATTTTACCGAATTTCGGGTTTCGAATTTTTAAATACCGAATTTTTGAAAATCGAATATCGGATATCCGACTATGCAATATCGAATATCGGCTATCCAATATCCGATATCCGATTACAGAATATCGAATACCGACTTTTCGGATTTCGGGTACTGAGTTTTTAAATACCAAATTTTCGAAAATCGAATATCGGATATCCGAATATGCAATATCGAATATCGGCTATCCAATATCCGATATCCGATTACAGAATATCGAATATCGACTTTTCGGATTTCGCATACCGAGTTTTTAAATACCGAATTTTCGAAAATCGAATATCGGTTATCCGAATATGCGATATCGAATATCGGCTATCCAATATCCGATTTCCGATTACAGAATATCGAATACCGACTTTTCGGATTTCGAGTACTGAGTTTTTAAATACCAAATTTTCGAAAATCGAATATCGGATATCCGAATATGCAATATCGAATATCGGCTATCCAATATCCGATATCCGATTACAGAATATCAAATATTGACTTTTCGGATTTCGGATACCGAGTTTTCGAAAATCGAATATCGGTTATCCGAATATGCGATATCGAATATCGGCTATCCAATATCCGATATCCGATTACAGTATATCGAATACCGACTTTTCAGATTTCGGGTACCGAGTTTTTAAATACCGAATTTTCGAAAATCGAATATCGGATATCTGAATATGCAATATCGAATATCGACTATCCAATATCCCATATCCGATAACAGAATATCGAATATCGTTTTTTCGGATTTCGGGTATCGAGTTTTTAAATACCGAATTTTCGAAAATCGAATATCGGATATCCGAATATGCGATACCGAATATCGGCTATTCAATATCCGATATCCGATTACAGAATATCGAATACCAACTTTTCGGATTAGGGTACCGAGTTTTTACATACCGAATTTTCGAAAATCGAATATCGGATATCCGAATATGCAATATCGAATATCGGCTATCCAATATCCGATATCTGATTACAGAATATCGAATACCGACTTTTCGGATTTCGGGTACCGTGTTTTTAAATACCGAATTTTCGAAAATCGAATATCGGATATCCGAATATGCAATATCGAATATCGGCTATCCAATCTCCGATATCCGATTACAGAATATCGAATACCGATTTTTCGGATTTCGGGTACCGTGTTTTTAAATACCGAATTTTCGAAAATCGAATATCGGATATCCGAATATGCAATATCGAATATCGGCTATCCATTATCCGATATCCGATTACAGAATATCGAATACCGACTTTTCGGATTTCGAGTACCAAGTTTTTAAATACCGAATTTTCGAAAATCGAATATCGGATATCCGAATATGCAATATCGAATATCGGCTATCCAATATCCGATATCCGATTACAGAATATCGAATACCGACTTTTCGGATTTCGGGTACCGAGTTTTTAAATACCGAATTATTGAAAATCGAATATTGGATATCCGAATGTGCGATATCGAATGTCGGCTATCCAATATCCGATATCCGATTACCGAATATCGACTTTTCGGATTTCGGGTACCGAGTTTTTAAAATATGCAATATCGAATATCGGCTATCCAATATCCGATATCCGATTACAGAATATCGAATACCGACTTTTCGGATTTCGGGTACCGAGTTTTTAAATACCGAATTATTGAAAATCGAATATCGGATATCCGAATATGCGATATCGAATATTGGCTATCCAATATCCCATATCCGATAACAGAATATCGACTTTTCGAATTTCGGATACCGAGTTTTTAAATACCGAATTTTCGAAAATCGAATATCGGTTATCCGAATATGCGATATCGAATATCAGCTATCCAATATCCGATATCCGATTACAGAATAACGAATACCGACTTTTCAGATTTCGGGTACCGAGTTTTTAAATACCGAATTTTTGAAAATCGAATATCGGATATCCGAATATGCAATATCGAATATCGGCTATCCAATATCCGATATCCGATTACAGAATATCGAATACCGACTTTTCGGATTTCGGGTACCGAGTTTTTAAATACCGAATTTTCGAAAATCGAATATCGGATATCCGAACATGCGATATCGAATATTGGCTATCCAATATCCGATATCCGATTACAGAATATCAAATATTGACTTTTCGGATTTCGGATACCGAGTTTTTAAATACCGAATTATTGAAAATCGAATATTGGATATCCGAATGTGCGATATCGAATGTCGGCTATCCAATATCCGATATCCGATTACCGAATATCGACTTTTCGGATTTCGGGTACCGAGTTTTTAAATACCGAATTTTCGAAAATCGAATATCGGATATCCGAATATGCAATATCGAATATCGGCTATCCAATATCCGATATCCGATTACAGAATATCGAATACCGACTTTTCGGATTTCGGGTACCGAGTTTTTAAATACCGAATTATTGAAAATCGAATATCGGATATCCGAATATGCGATATCGAATATTGGCTTTCCAATATCCCATATCCGATAACAGAATATCGACTTTTCGAATTTCGGATACCGAGTTTTTAAATACCGAATTTTCGAAAATCGAATATCGGTTATCCGAATATGCGATATCGAATATCAGCTATCCAATATCCGATATCCGATTACAGAATAACGAAAACCGACTTTTCAGATTTCGGGTACCGAGTTTTTAAATACCGAATTTTAAAAATCGAATATCAGTTATCTGAATATGCAATATCGAATATCGACTATCAAATATCCCATATCCGATAACAGAATATCGAATACCGTTTTTTCGGATTTCGGGTATCGAGTTTTTATAAACCGAATTTTCGAAAATCGAATATCGGATATCCGAATATGCGATATCGAATATCGACTATCCAATATCCCATATCCCATATCCGATAACAGAATATCGAATATCGTTTTTTCGGATTTCGGGTACCGAGTTTTTAAATACCGAATTTTCGAAAATCGAATATCGGATATCTGAATATGCAATATCGAATATCGACTATCCAATATCCCATATCCGATAACAGAATATCGAATATCGTTTTTTCGGATTTCGGGTATCGAGTTTTTAAATACCGAATTTTCGAAAATCGAATATCGGATATCCGAATATGCGATACCGAATATCGGCTATTCAATATCCGATATCCGATTACAGAATATCGAATACCAACTTTTCGGATTAGGGTACCGAGTTTTTACATACCGAATTTTCGAAAATCGAATATCGGATATCCGAATATGCGATACCGAATATCGGCTATTCAATATCCGATATCCGATTACAGAATATCGAATACCAACTTTTCGGATTAGGGTACCGAGTTTTTACATACCGAATTTTCGAAAATCGAATATCGGATATCCGAATATGCAATATCGAATATCGGCTATCCAATATCCGATATCTGATTACAGAATATCGAATACCGACTTTTCGGATTTCGGGTACCGTGTTTTTAAATACCGAATTTTCGAAAATCGAATATTGGATATCCGAATATGCAATATCGAATATCGGCTATCCAATATCCGATATCCGATTACAGAATATCGAATACCCACTTTTCGGATTTCGGGTACCGTGTTTTTAAATACCGAATTTTCGAAAATCGAATATCGGATATCCGAATATGCAATATCGAATATCGGCTATCCAATATCCGATATCTGATTACAGAATATCGAATACCGACTTTTCGGATTTCGAGTACCAAGTTTTTAAATACCGAATTTTCGAAAATCGAATATCGGATATCCGAATATGCAATATCGAATATCGGCTATCCAATATCCGATATCCGATTACAGAATATCGAATACCGACTTTTCGGATTTCGGGTACCGAGTTTTTAAACACCGAATTTTCGAAAATCGAATATCGGATATCCGAACATGCGATATCGAATATTGGCTATCCAATATCCGATATCCGATTACAGAATATCAAATATTGACTTTTCGGATTTCGGATACCGAGTTTTCGAAAATCGAATATCGGTTATCCGAATATGCGATATCGAATATCGGCTATCCAATATCCGATATCCGATTACAGAATATCGAATACCGACTTTTCAGATTTCGGGTACCGAGTTTTTAAATACCGAATTTTCGAAAATCGAATATTGGATATCTGAATATGCAATATCGAATATCGGCTATCCAATATCCGATATCCGATTACAGAATATCGAATATCGACTTTTTGGATTTCGGGTACCGAGTTTTTAAATACCGAATTTTCGAAAATCGAATATCGGTTATCCGAATATGCGATATCGAATATCAGCTATCCAATATCCGATATCCGATTACAGAATAACGAATACCGACTTTTCAGATTTCGGGTACCGAGTTTTTAAATACCGAATTTTTGAAAATCGAATATCGGATATCTGAATATGCAATATCGAATATCGACTTTCCAATATCCCATATCCGATAACAGAATATCGAATATCGTTTTTTCGGATTTCGATTATCGAGTTTTTAAATACCGAATTTTCGAAAATCGAATATCGGATATCCGAATATGCAATATCGAATATTGGCTATCCAATATCCGATATCCGATTACAGAATATCGAATATCGAATTTTCGGATTTCGGGTACCGAGTTTTTAAATACCGAATTTTCGAAAATCGAATATCGGATATCCGAATATGCGATATCGAATATTGGCTATCCAATATCCGATATCCGATTACAGAATATCGAATACCGACTTTTTGATTTCGGGTACCGAGTTTTTAAATACCGAATTTTCGAAAATCGAATATCGGATATCCGAATATGCAATATCGAATATCTGCTATCCAGTATCCGATATCCGATTACAGAATAACGAATACCGACTTTTCAGATTTCGGGTACCGAGTTTTTAAATACCGAATTTTTGAAAATCGAATATCGGATATCCGAATATGCAATATCGAATATCGGCTATCCAATATCCGATATCCGATTACAGAATATCGAATACCGACTTTTCGGATTTCGGGTACCGAGTTTTTAAATACCGAATTTTCGAAAATCGAATATCGGATATCCGAACATGCGATATCGAATATTGGCTATCCAATATCCGATATCCGATTACAGAATATCAAATATTGACTTTTCGGATTTCGGATACCGAGTTTTTAAATACCGAATTATTGAAAATCGAATATTGGATATCCGAATGTGCGATATCGAATGTCGGCTATCCAATATCCGATATCCGATTACCGAATATCGACTTTTCGGATTTCGGGTACCGAGTTTTTAAATACCGAATTTTCGAAAATCGAATATCGGATATCCGAATATGCAATATCGAATATTGGCTATCCAATATCCGATATCCGATTACAGAATATCGAATACCGACTTTTCGGATTTCGGGTACCGAGTTTTTAAATACCGAATTATTGAAAATCGAATATCGGATATCCGAATATGCGATATCGAATATTGGCTTTCCAATATCCCATATCCGATAACAGAATATCGACTTTTCGAATTTCGGATACCGAGTTTTTAAATACCGAATTTTCGAAAATCGAATATCGGTTATCCGAATATGCGATATCGAATATCAGCTATCCAATATCCGATATCCGATTACAGAATAACGAAAACCGACTTTTCAGATTTCGGGTACCGAGTTTTTAAATACCGAATTTTAAAAATCGAATATCAGTTATCTGAATATGCAATATCGAATATCGACTATCAAATATCCCATATCCGATAACAGAATATCGAATACCGTTTTTTCGGATTTCGGGTATCGAGTTTTTATAAACCGAATTTTCGAAAATCGAATATCGGATATCCGAATATGCGATATCGAATATCGACTATCCAATATCCCATATCCCATATCCGATAACAGAATATCGAATATCGTTTTTTCGGATTTCGGGTACCGACTTTTTAAATACCGAATTTTCGAAAATCGAATATCGGATATCTGAATATGCAATATCGAATATCGACTATCCAATATCCCATATCCGATAACAGAATATCGAATATCGTTTTTTCGGATTTCGGGTATCGAGTTTTTAAATACCGAATTTTCGAAAATCGAATATCGGATATCCGAATATGCGATACCGAATATCGGCTATTCAATATCCGATATCCGATTACAGAATATCGAATACCAACTTTTCGGATTAGGGTACCGAGTTTTTACATACCGAATTTTCGAAAATCGAATATCGGATATCCGAATATGCGATACCGAATATCGGCTATTCAATATCCGATATCCGATTACAGAATATCGAATACCAACTTTTCGGATTAGGGTACCGAGTTTTTACATACCGAATTTTCGAAAATCGAATATCGGATATCCGAATATGCAATATCGAATATCGGCTATCCAATATCCGATATCTGATTACAGAATATCGAATACCGACTTTTCGGATTTCGGGTACCGTGTTTTTAAATACCGAATTTTCGAAAATCGAATATTGGATATCCGAATATGCAATATCGAATATCGGCTATCCAATATCCGATATCCGATTACAGAATATCGAATACCCACTTTTCGGATTTCGGGTACCGTGTTTTTAAATACCGAATTTTCGAAAATTGAATATCGGATATCCGAATATGCAATATCGAATATCGGCTATCCAATATCCGATATCTGATTACAGAATATCGAATACCGACTTTTCGGATTTCGAGTACCAAGTTTTTAAATACCGAATTTTCGAAAATCGAATATCGGATATCCGAATATGCAATATCGAATATCGGCTATCCAATATCCGATATCCGATTACAGAATATCGAATACCGACTTTTCGGATTTCGGGTACCGAGTTTTTAAACACCGAATTTTCGAAAATCGAATATCGGATATCCGAACATGCGATATCGAATATTGGCTATCCAATATCCGATATCCGATTACAGAATATCAAATATTGACTTTTCGGATTTCGGATACCGAGTTTTCGAAAATCGAATATCGGTTATCCGAATATGCGATATCGAATATCGGCTATCCAATATCCGATATCCGATTACAGAATATCGAATACCGACTTTTCAGATTTCGGGTACCGAGTTTTTAAATACCGAATTTTCGAAAATCGAATATTGGATATCTGAATATGCAATATCGAATATCGGCTATCCAATATCCGATATCCGATTACAGAATATCGAATATCGACTTTTTGGATTTCGGGTACCGAGTTTTTAAATACCGAATTTTCGAAAATCGAATATCGGTTATCCGAATATGCGATATCGAATATCAGCTATCCAATATCCGATATCCGATTACAGAATAACGAATACCGACTTTTCAGATTTCGGGTACCGAGTTTTTAAATACCGAATTTTTGAAAATCGAATATCGGATATCTGAATATGCAATATCGAATATCGACTTTCCAATATCCCATATCCGATAACAGAATATCGAATATCGTTTTTTCGGATTTCGATTATCGAGTTTTTAAATACCGAATTTTCGAAAATCGAATATCGGATATCCGAATATGCAATATCGAATATTGGCTATCCAATATCCGATATCCGATTACAGAATATCGAATATCGAATTTTCGGATTTCGGGTACCGAGTTTTTAAATACCGAATTTTCGAAAATCGAATATCGGATATCCGAATATGCGATATCGAATATTGGCTATCCAATATCCGATATCCGATTACAGAATATCGAATACCGACTTTTTGATTTCGGGTACCGAGTTTTTAAATACCGAATTTTCGAAAATCGAATATCGGATATCCGAATATGCAATATCGAATATCTGCTATCCAATATCCGATATCCGATTACAGAATATCGAATATCGAATTTTACCGAATTTCGGGTATCGAATTTTTAAATACCGAATTTTTAAAAATCGAATATCGGATATCCGACTATGCAATATCGAATATCGGCTATCCAATATCCGATATCCGATTACAGAATATCGAATACCGACTTTTCGGATTTCGGGTACTGAGTTTTTAAATACCAAATTTTCGAAAATCGAATATCGGATATCCGAATATGCAATATCGAATATCGGCTATCCAATATCCGATATCCGATTACAGAATATCGAATATCGACTTTTCGGATTTCGCATACCGAGTTTTTAAATACCGAATTTTCGAAAATCGAATATCGGTTATCCGAATATGCGATATCGAATATCGGCTATCCAATATCCGATATCCGATTACAGAATATCGAATACCGACTTTTCGGATTTCGAGTACTGAGTTTTTAAATACCAAATTTTCGAAAATCGAATATCGGATATCCGAATATGCAATATCGAATATCGGCTATCCAATATCCGATATCCGATTACAGAATATCGAATACTGACTTTTCGGATTTCGGGTACTGAGTTTTTAAATACCGAATTTTCGAAAATCGAATATCGGATATCCGAATATGCAATATCGAATATCGGCTATCCAATATCCGATATCCGATTACAGAATATCAAATATTGACTTTTCGGATTTCGGATACCGAGTTTTCGAAAATCGAATATCGGTTATCCGAATATGCGATATCGAATATCGGCTATCCAATATCCGATATCCGATTACAGAATATCGAATACCGACTTTTCGGATTTCGGGTACTGAGTTTTTAAATACCGAATTTTCGAAAATCGAATATCGGATATCCGAATATGCAATATCGAATATCGGCTATCCAATATCCGATATCCGATTACAGAATATCAAATATTGACTTTTCGGATTTCGGATACCGAGTTTTCGAAAATCGAATATCGGTTATCCGAATATGCGATATCGAATATCGGCTATCCAATATCCGATATCCGATTACAGAATATCGAATACCGACTTTTCAGATTTCGGGTACCGAGTTTTTAAATACCGAATTTTCGAAAATCGAATATCGGATATCTGAATATGCAATATCGAATATCGACTATCCAATATCCCATATCCGATAACAGAATATCGAATATCGTTTTTTCGGATTTCGGGTATCGAGTTTTTAAATACCGAATTTCGAAAATCGAATATCGGATATCCGAATATGCGATACCGAATATCGGCTATTCAATATCCGATATCCGATTACAGAATATCGAATACCAACTTTTCGGATTAGGGTACCGAGTTTTTACATACCGAATTTTCGAAAATCGAATATCGGATATCCGAATATGCAATATCGAATATCGGCTATCCAATATCCGATATCTGATTACAGAATATCGAATACCGACTTTTCGGATTTCGGGTACCGTGTTTTTAAATACCGAATTTTCGAAAATCGAATATCGGATATCCGAATATGCAATATCGAATATCGGCTATCAAATATCCGATATCCGATTACAGAATATCGAATACCGACTTTTCGGATTTCGGGTACCGTGTTTTTAAATACCGAATTTTTGAAAATCGAATATCGGATATCCGAATATGCAATATCGAATATCGGCTATCCATTATCCGATATCCGATTACAGAATATCGAATACCGACTTTTCGGATTTCGAGTACCATGTTTTTAAATACCGAATTTTCGAAAATCGAATATCGGATATCCGAATATGCAATATCGAATATCGGCTATCCAATATCCGATATCCGATTACAGAATATCGAATTCCGACTTTTCGGATTAGGGTACCGAGTTTTTAAATACCGAATTTTTGAAAATCGAATATCGGATATCCGAATATGCAATATCGAATATCGGCTATCCATTATCCGATATCCGATTACAGAATATCGAATACCGACTTTTCGGATTTCGAGTACCATGTTTTTAAATACCGAATTTTCGAAAATCGAATATCGGATATCCGAACATGCGATATCGAATATTGGCTATCCAATATCCGATATCCGATTACAGAATATCAAATATTGACTTTTCGGATTTCGGATACCGAGTTTTCGAAAATCGAGTATCGGTTATCCGAATATGCGATATCGAATATCGGCTATCCAATATCCGATATCCGATTACAGAATATCGAATACCGACTTTTCAGATTTCGGGTACCGAGTTTTTAAATACCGAATTTTCGAAAATCGAATATCGGATATCTGAATATGCAATATCGAATATCGACTATCCAATATCCCATATCCGATTACAGAATATCGAATATCGACTTTTCGGATTTCGGATACCGAGTTTTTAAATACCGAATTTTCGAAAATCGAATATCGGATATCCGAATATGCGATATCGAATATTGGCTATCCAATATCCCATATCCGATAACAGAATATCGAATATCGTTTTTTCGGATTTCGAGTACCGATTTTTTAAATACTGAATTTTCGAAAATCGAATATCGGATATCCGAATATGCAATATCGAATATCAGCTATCCAATATCCGATATCCGATTACAGAATATCGAATATCGACTTTTCGAATTTCGGATACCGAGTTTTTAAATTCCGAATTTTCGAAAATCGAATATCGGTTATCCGAATATGCGATATCGAATATCGGCTATCCAATATCCGATATCCGATTACAGAATATCGAATACCGACTTTTCAGATTTCGGGTACCGAGTTTTTAAATACCGAATTTTTGAAAATCGAATATCGGATATCTGAATATGCAATATCGAATATCGACTATCCAATATCCCATATCCGATAACAGAATATCGAATATCGTTTTTTCGGATTTCGATTATCGAGTTTTTAAATACCGAATTTTCGAAAATCGAATATCGGATATCCGAATATGCAATATCGAATATTGGCTATCCAATATCCGATATCCGATTACAGAATATCGAATATCGAATTTTCGGATTTCGGATACCGTGTTTTTAAATACCGAATTTTCGAAAATCGAATATCGGATATCCGAATATGCAATATCGAATATCGGCTATCCAATATCCGATATCCGATTACAGAATATCGAATACCGACTTTTCGGATTTAGGGTACCGAGTTTTTAAAAACCGAATTTTCGAAAATCGAATATCGGATATCCGAATATGCGATATCGAATATTGGCTATCCAATATCCGATATCCGATTACAGAATATCGAATACCGACTTTTTGATTTCGGGTACCGAGTTTTTAAATACCGAATTATTGAAAATCGAATATCGGATATCCGAATATGCGATATCGAATGTCGGCTATCCAATATCCGATATCCGATTACCGAATATCGAATATCGACTTTTCGGATTTCGGGTACCGAGTTTTTAAATACCGAATTTTTGAAAATCGAATATCGGATATCCGACTATGCAATATCGAATATCGGCTATCCAATATCCGATATCCGATTACAGAATATCGAATACCGACTTTTCGGATTTCGGGTACTGAGTTTTTAAATACCAAATTTTCGAAAATCGAATATCGGATAAACGAATATGCAATATCGAATATCGGCTATCCAATATCCGATATCCGATTACAGAATATCGAATATCGACTTTTCGGATTTCGCATACCGAGTTTTTAAATACCGAATTTTCGAAAATCGAATATCGGTTATCCGAATATGCGATATCGAATATCGGCTATCCAATATCCGATATCCGATTACAGAATATCGAATACCGACTTTTCGGATTTCGAGTACTGAGTTTTTAAATACCAAATTTTCGAAAATCGAATATCGGATATCCGAATATGCAATATCGAATATCGGCTATCCAATATCCGATATCCGATTACAGAATATCGAATACCGACTTTTCGGATTTCGGGTACTGAGTTTTTAAATACCGAATTTTCGAAAATCGAATATCGGATATCCGAATATGCAATATCGAATATCGGCTATCCAATATCCGATATCCGATTACAGAATATCAAATATTGACTTTTCGGATTTCGGATACCGAGTTTTCGAAAATCGAATATCGGTTATCCGAATATGCGATATCGAATATCGGCTATCCAATATCCGATATCCGATTACAGAATATCGAATACCGACTTTTCGGATTTCGGGTACTGAGTTTTTAAATACCGAATTTTCGAAAATCGAATATCGGATATCCGAATATGCAATATCGAATATCGGCTATCCAATATCCGATATCCGATTACAGAATATCAAATATTGACTTTTCGGATTTCGGATACCGAGTTTTCGAAAATCGAATATCGGTTATCCGAATATGCGATATCGAATATCGGCTATCCAATATCCGATATCCGATTACAGAATATCGAATATCGAATTTTACCGAATTTCGGGTATCGAATTTTTAAATACCGAATTTTTGAAAATCGAATATCGGATATCCGACTATGCAATATCGAATATCGGCTATCCAATATCCGATTACAGAATATCGAATATCGACTTTTCAGATTTCGGGTACCGAGTTTTTAAATACCGAATTTTCGAAAATCGAATATCGGATATCCGAATATGCAATATCGAATATCGGTTATCCGAATATGCGATATCGAATATCGGCTATCCAATATCCGATATCCGATTACAGAATATCGAATACCGACTTTTCAGATTTCGGGTACCGAGTTTTTAAATACCGAATTTTCGAAAATCGAATATCGGATATCTGAATATGCAATATCGAATATCGACTATCCAATATCCCATATCCGATAACAGAATATCGAATATCGTTTTTTCGGATTTCGGGTATCGAGTTTTTAAATACCGAATTTTCGAAAATCGAATATCGGATATCCGAATATGCGATACCGAATATCGGCTATTCAATATCCGATATCCGATTACAGAATATCGAATACCAACTTTTCGGATTAGGGTACCGAGTTTTTACATACCGAATTTTCGAAAATCGAATATCGGATATCCGAATATGCAATATCGAATATCGGCTATCCAATATCCGATATCTGATTACAGAATATCGAATATCGACTTTTCGGATTTCGGGTACCGTGTTTTTAAATACCGAATTTTCGAAAATCGAATATCGGATATCCGAATATGCAATATCGTATATCGGCTATCCAATATCCGATATCCGATTACAGAATATCGAATACCGACTTTTCGGATTTCGGGTACCGTGTTTTTAAATACCGAATTTTCGAAAATCGAATATCGGATATCCGAATATGCAATATCGAATATCGGCTATCCATTATCCGATATCCGATTACAGAATATCGAATACCGACTTTTCGGATTTCGAGTACCAAGTTTTTAAATACCGAATTTTCGAAAATCGAATATTGGATATCCGAATATGCAATATCGAATATCGGCTATCCAATATCCGATATCCGATTACAGAATATCGAATACCGACTTTTCGGATTTCGGGTACCGAGTTTTTAAATACCGAATTTTCGAAAATCGAATATCGGATATCCGAACATGCGATATCGAATATTGGCTATCCAATATCCGATATCTGATTACAGAATATCGAATACCGACTTTTCAGATTTCGGGTACCGAGTTTTTAAATACCGAATTTTCGAAAATCGAATATCGGATATCCGAATATGCGATATCGAATATTGGCTATCCAATATCCGATATCCGATTACAGAATATCGAATACCGACTTTTCGGATTTCGGGTACCGAGTTTTTAAATACCGAATTATTGAAAATCGAATATCGGATATCCGAATATGCGATATCGAATATTGGCTATCCAATATCCCATATCCGATAACAGAATATCGAATATCGTTTTTTCGGATTTCGAGTACCGATTTTTTAAATACTGAATTTTCGAAAATCGAATATCGGATATCCGAATATGCAATATCGAATATCAGCTATCCAATATCCGATATCCGATTACAGAATATCGAATATCGACTTTTCGAATTTCGGATACCAAGTTTTTAAATACCGAATTTTCGAAAATCGAATATCGGTTATCCGAATATGCGATATCGAATATCGGCTATCCAATATCCGATATCCGATTACAGAATATCGAATACCGACTTTTCAGATTTCGGGTACCGAGTTTTTAAATACCGAATTTTTGAAAATCGAATATCGGATATCTGAATATGCAATATCGAATATCGACTATCCAATATCCCATATCCGATAACAGAATATCGAATATCGTTTTTTCGGATTTCGATTATCGAGTTTTTAAATACCGAATTTTCGAAAATCGAATATCGGATATCCGAATATGCAATATCGAATATCGGCTATCCAATATCCGATATCCGATTACAGAATATCGAATACCGACTTTTCGGATTTCGGGTACCGAGTTTTTAAAAACCGAATTTTCGAAAATCGAATATCGGATATCCGAATATGCGATATCGAATATTGGCTATCCAATATCCGATATCCGATTACAGAATATCGAATACCGACTTTTTGATTTCGGGTACCGAGTTTTTAAATACCGAATTATTGAAAATCGAATATCGGATATCCGAATATGCGATATCGAATGTCGGCTATCCAATATCCGATATCCGATTACCGAATATCGAATATCGACTTTTCGGATTTCGGGTACCGAGTTTTTAAATACCGAATTTTCGAAAATCGAATATCGGATATCCGAATATGCAATATCGATTATCTGCTATCCAATATCCGATATCCGATTACAGAATATCGAATATCAAATTTTACCGAATTTCGGGTATCGAATTTTTAAATACCGAATTTTTGAAAATCGAATATCGGATATCCGACTATGCAATATCGAATATCGGCTATCCAATATCCGATTACAGAATATCGAATATCGACTTTTCAGATTTCGGGTACCGAGTTTTTAAATACCGAATTTTCGAAAATCGAATATCGGATATCCGAATATGCAATATCGAATATCGGCTATCCAATATCCGATATCCGATTACAGAATATCGAATATCGACTTTTCGGATTTCGGGTACCGAGTCTTTAAATACCGAATTTTCGAAAATCGAATATCGGATATCCGAATATGCGATATCGAATATTGGCTATCCAATATCCGATATCCGATTACAGAATATCGAATACCGACTTTTCGGATTTCGGGTACTGAGCTTTCAAATTTTCGAAAATCGAATATCGGATATCCGAATATGCAATATCGAATATCGGCTATCCAATATCCGATATCCGATTACAGAATATCGAATACCGACTTTTCGGATTTCGGGTACCGAGTTTTTAAATACCGAATTTTCGAAAATCGAATATCGGATATCCGAATATGCGATATCGAATATTGGCTATCCAATATCCGATATCCGATTACAGAATATCGAATACCGACTTTTTGATTTCGGGTACCGAGTTTTTAAATACCGAATTATTGAAAATCGAATATCGGATATCCGAATATGCGATATCGAATGTCGGCTATCCAATATCCGATATCCGATTACCGAATATCGAATATCGACTTTTCGGATTTCGGGTACCGAGTTTTTAAATACCGAATTTTCGAAAATCGAATATCGGATATCCGAATATGCAATATCGAATATCTGCTATCCAATATCCGATATCCGATTACAGAATATCGAATATCGAATTTTACCGAATTTCGGGTATCGAATTTTTAAATACCGAATTTTTGAAAATCGAATATCGGATATCCGACTATGCAATATCGAATATCGGCTATCCAATATCCGATATCCGATTACAGAATATCGAATACCGACTTTTCGGATTTCGGGTACTGAGTTTTTAAATACCAAATTTTCGAAAATCGAATATCGGATATCCGAATATGCAATATCGAATATCGGCTATCCAATATCCGATATCCGATTACAGAATATCGAATATCGACTTTTCGGATTTCGCATACCGAGTTTTTAAATACCGAATTTTCGAAAATCGAATATCGGATATCCGAATATGCAATATCGAATATCGGCTATCCAATATCCGATATCTGATTACAGAATATCGAATACCGACTTTTCGGATTTCGGGTACCGTGTTTTTAAATACCGAATTTTCGAAAATCGAATATCGGATATCCGAATATGCAATATCAAATATCGGCTATCCAATCTCCGATACCCGATTACAGAATATCGAATACCGACTTTTCGGATTTCGGGTACCGTGTTTTTAAATACCGAATTTTCGAAAATCGAATATCGGATATCCGAATATGCAATATCGAATATCGGCTATCCATTATCCGATATCCGATTACAGAATATCGAATACCGACTTTTCGGATTTCGAGTACCAAGTTTTTAAATACCGAATTTTCGAAAATCGAATATCGGATATCCGAATATGCAATATCGAATATCGGCTATCCAATATCCGATATCCGATTACAGAATATCGAATACCGACTTTTCGGATTTCGGGTACCGAGTTTTTAAATACCGAATTATTGAAAATCGAATATTGGATATCCGAATGTGCGATATCGAATGTCGGCTATCCAATATCCGATATCCGATTACCGAATATCGACTTTTCGGATTTCGGGTACCGAGTTTTTAAATACCGAATTTTCGAAAATCGAATATCGGATATCCGAATATGCAATATCGAATATCGGCTATCCAATATCCGATATCCGATTACAGAATATCGAATACCGACTTTTCGGATTTCGGGTACCGAGTTTTTAAATACCGAATTATTGAAAATCGAATATCGGATATCCGGATATGCGATATCGAATATTGGCTATCCAATATCCCATATCCGATAACAGAATATCGACTTTTCGAATTTCGGATACCGAGTTTTTAAATACCGAATTTTCGAAAATCGAATATCGGTTATCCGAATATGCGATATCGAATATCAGCTATCCAATATCCGATATCCGATTACAGAATAACGAATACCGACTTTTCAGATTTCGGGTACCGAGTTTTTAAATACCGAATTTTTGAAAATCGAATATCGGATATCCGAATATGCAATATCGAATATCGGCTATCCAATATCCGATATCCGATTACAGAATATCGAATACCGACTTTTCGGATTTCGGGTACCGAGTTTTTAAATACCGAATTTTCGAAAATCGAATATCGGATATCCGAACATGCGATATCGAATATTGGCTATCCAATATCCGATATCCGATTACAGAATATCAAATATTGACTTTTCGGATTTCGGATACCGAGTTTTTAAATACCGAATTATTGAAAATCGAATATTGGATATCCGAATGTGCGATATCGAATGTCGGCTATCCAATATCCGATATCCGATTACCGAATATCGACTTTTCAGATTTCGGGTACCGAGTTTTTAAATACCGAATTTTCGAAAATCGAATATCGGATATCCGAATATGCAATATCGAATATCGGCTATCCAATATCCGATATCCGATTACAGAATATCGAATACCGACTTTTCGGATTTCGGGTACCGAGTTTTTAAATACCGAATTATTGAAAATCGAATATCGGATATCCGAATATGCGATATCGAATATTGGCTTTCCAATATCCCATATCCGATAACAGAATATCGACTTTTCGAATTTCGGATACCGAGTTTTTAAATACCGAATTTTCGAAAATCGAATATCGGTTATCCGAATATGCGATATCGAATATCAGCTATCCAATATCCGATATCCGATTACAGAATAACGAAAACCGACTTTTCAGATTTCGGGTACCGAGTTTTTAAATACCGAATTTTTGAAAATCGAATATCAGTTATCTGAATATGCAATATCGAATATCGACTATCAAATATCCCATATCCGATAACAGAATATCGAATACCGTTTTTTCGGATTTCGGGTATCGAGTTTTTAAAAACCGAATTTTCGAAAATCGAATATCGGATTTCCGAATATGCGATATCGAATATTGGCCATCCAATATCCGATATCCGATTACAGAATATCGAATACCGACTTTTTGATTTCGGGTACCGAGTTTTTAAATACCGAATTATTGAAAATCGAATATCGGATATCCGAATATGCGATATCGAATGTCGGCTATCCAATATCCGATTACCGAATATCGAATATCGACTTTTCGGATTTCGGGTACCGAGTTTTTAAATACCGAATTTTCGAAAATCGAATATCGGATATCCGAATATGCAATATCGATTATCTGCTATCCAATATCCGATATCCGATTACAGAATATCGAATATCGAATTTTACCGAATTTCGGGTATCGAATTTTTAAATACCGAATTTTTGAAAATCGAATATCGGATATCCGACTATGCAATATCGAATATCGGCTATCCAATATCCGATTACAGAATATCGAATATCGACTTTTCAGATTTCGGGTACCGAGTTTTTAAATACCGAATTTTCGAAAATCGAATATCGGATATCCGAATATGCAATATCGAATATCGGCTATCCAATATCCGATATCCGATTACAGAATATCAAATATTGACTTTTCGGATTTCGGATACCGAGTTTTCGAAAATCGAATATCGGTTATCCGAATATGCGATATCGAATATCGGCTATCCAATATCCGATATCCGATTACAGAATATCGAATACCGACTTTTCAGATTTCGGGTACCGAGTTTTTAAATACCGAATTTTCGAAAATCGAATATCGGATATCTGAATATGCAATATCGAATATCGACTATCCAATATCCCATATCCGATAACAGAATATCGAATATCGTTTTTTCGGATTTCGGGTATCGAGTTTTTAAATACCGAATTTTCGAAAATCGAATATCGGATATCCGAATATGCGATACCGAATATCGGCTATTCAATATCCGATATCCGATTACAGAATATCGAATACCAACTTTTCGGATTAGGGTACCGAGTTTTTACATACCGAATTTTCGAAAATCGAATATCGGATATCCGAATATGCAATATCGAATATCGGCTATCCAATATCCGATATCTGATTACAGAATATCGAATATCGACTTTTCGGATTTCGGGTACCGTGTTTTTAAATACCGAATTTTCGAAAATCGAATATCGGATATCCGAATATGCAATATCGTATATCGGCTATCCAATATCCGATATCCGATTACAGAATATCGAATACCGACTTTTCGGATTTCGGGTACCGTGTTTTTAAATACCGAATTTTCGAAAATCGAATATCGGATATCCGAATATGCAATATCGAATATCGGCTATCCATTATCCGATATCCGATTACAGAATATCGAATACCGACTTTTCGGATTTCGAGTACCAAGTTTTTAAATACCGAATTTTCGAAAATCGAATATTGGATATCCGAATATGCAATATCGAATATCGGCTATCCAATATCCGATATCCGATTACAGAATATCGAATACCGACTTTTCGGATTTCGGGTACCGAGTTTTTAAATACCGAATTTTCGAAAATCGAATATCGGATATCCGAACATGCGATATCGAATATTGGCTATCCAATATCCGATATCTGATTACAGAATATCGAATACCGACTTTTCAGATTTCGGGTACCGAGTTTTTAAATACCGAATTTTCGAAAATCGAATATCGGATATCCGAATATGCGATATCGAATATTGGCTATCCAATATCCGATATCCGATTACAGAATATCGAATACCGACTTTTCGGATTTCGGGTACCGAGTTTTTAAATACCGAATTATTGAAAATCGAATATCGGATATCCGAATATGCGATATCGAATATTGGCTATCCAATATCCCATATCCGATAACAGAATATCGAATATCGTTTTTTCGGATTTCGAGTACCGATTTTTTAAATACTGAATTTTCGAAAATCGAATATCGGATATCCGAATATGCAATATCGAATATCAGCTATCCAATATCCGATATCCGATTACAGAATATCGAATATCGACTTTTCGAATTTCGGATACCAAGTTTTTAAATACCGAATTTTCGAAAATCGAATATCGGTTATCCGAATATGCGATATCGAATATCGGCTATCCAATATCCGATATCCGATTACAGAATATCGAATACCGACTTTTCAGATTTCGGGTACCGAGTTTTTAAATACCGAATTTTTGAAAATCGAATATCGGATATCTGAATATGCAATATCGAATATCGACTATCCAATATCCCATATCCGATAACAGAATATCGAATATCGTTTTTTCGGATTTCGATTATCGAGTTTTTAAATACCGAATTTTCGAAAATCGAATATCGGATATCCGAATATGCAATATCGAATATCGGCTATCCAATATCCGATATCCGATTACAGAATATCGAATACCGACTTTTCGGATTTCGGGTACCGAGTTTTTAAAAACCGAATTTTCGAAAATCGAATATCGGATATCCGAATATGCGATATCGAATATTGGCTATCCAATATCCGATATCCGATTACAGAATATCGAATACCGACTTTTTGATTTCGGGTACCGAGTTTTTAAATACCGAATTATTGAAAATCGAATATCGGATATCCAAATATGCGATATCGAATGTCGGCTATCCAATATCCGATATCCGATTACCGAATATCGAATATCGACTTTTCGGATTTCGGGTACCGAGTTTTTAAATACCGAATTTTCGAAAATCGAATATCGGATATCCGAATATGCAATATCGATTATCTGCTATCCAATATCCGATATCCGATTACAGAATATCGAATATCAAATTTTACCGAATTTCGGGTATCGAATTTTTAAATACCGAATTTTTGAAAATCGAATATCGGATATCCGACTATGCAATATCGAATATCGGCTATCCAATATCCGATTACAGAATATCGAATATCGACTTTTCAGATTTCGGGTACCGAGTTTTTAAATACCGAATTTTCGAAAATCGAATATCGGATATCCGAATATGCAATATCGAATATCGGCTATCCAATATCCGATATCCGATTACAGAATATCGAATATCGACTTTTCGGATTTCGGGTACCGAGTCTTTAAATACCGAATTTTCGAAAATCGAATATCGGATATCCGAATATGCGATATCGAATATTGGCTATCCAATATCCGATATCCGATTACAGAATATCGAATACCGACTTTTCGGATTTCGGGTACTGAGCTTTCAAATTTTCGAAAATCGAATATCGGATATCCGAATATGCAATATCGAATATCGGCTATCCAATATCCGATATCCGATTACAGAATATCGAATACCGACTTTTCGGATTTCGGGTACCGAGTTTTTAAATACCGAATTTTCGAAAATCGAATATCGGATATCCGAATATGCGATATCGAATATTGGCTATCCAATATCCGATATCCGATTACAGAATATCGAATACCGACTTTTTGATTTCGGGTACCGAGTTTTTAAATACCGAATTATTGAAAATCGAATATCGGATATCCGAATATGCGATATCGAATGTCGGCTATCCAATATCCGATATCCGATTACCGAATATCGAATATCGACTTTTCGGATTTCGGGTACCGAGTTTTTAAATACCGAATTTTCGAAAATCGAATATCGGATATCCGAATATGCAATATCGAATATCTGCTATCCAATATCCGATATCCGATTACAGAATATCGAATATCGAATTTTACCGAATTTCGGGTATCGAATTTTTAAATACCGAATTTTTGAAAATCGAATATCGGATATCCGACTATGCAATATCGAATATCGGCTATCCAATATCCGATATCCGATTACAGAATATCGAATACCGACTTTTCGGATTTCGGGTACTGAGTTTTTAAATACCAAATTTTCGAAAATCGAATATCGGATATCCGAATATGCAATATCGAATATCGGCTATCCAATATCCGATATCCGATTACAGAATATCGAATATCGACTTTTCGGATTTCGCATACCGAGTTTTTAAATACCGAATTTTCGAAAATCGAATATCGGTTATCCGAATATGCGATATCGAATATCGGCTATCCGATATCCGATTACAGAATATCGAATACCGACTTTTCGGATTTCGAGTACTGAGTTTTTAAATACCAAATTTTCGAAAATCGAATATCGGATATTGTAGCGTTGTAGTCGATTTTCTAAAAAATCAACTAAACGCGCCTCACTAGTAACGCGCCACATCCCTAATCTTCCACATACGAACGCGTCATCGCTTGGCGGCGTTCGTGTGTGGCTATATAAACTCACGCGGTTCAGTAAACGGCCTCTTTCTTTTACGAAGCCTCAATACAACAACCCCAACCTAAACGGGGTTCCAGGCTACGGCTAACATCCCGACTTACGGCTCCACATTAAACCGTCAGGCGTCCCGCTGCCTCCCTGCCTACCGCGGGAGAAAGACGCCTAACGACGTCGGACGTCTCGTGGGTGAGACCCACGCCACCACGTGCAGGCTTACCTCGCTGGCACTTCGCCACGCGCTCGGCACCAACTGCCGTGAGCCCGCCTACCTGCCTGTCGGCCACCCACGCGGCGCGTGAGTACCGAGACCTCACGCCGGCCGCGTGTGGAGGTCCCTGCCTGAGCGGGCCACGTGCCTTGCTGTGATCTGCCTGCGCGGGCCACGTGCCTAGCAGAAGGCACTCCCTGCCTACCTGCCTGTCGGCCACCCACGCGGCGCGTGAGTACCGAGACCTCACGCCAGCCGCGTGTGGAGGTCCCTGCCTGAGCGGGCCACGTGCCCTGCTGTGCCCTGCCTGCGCGGGCCACGTGCCTAGCGGAAGGCACTGCCTGCCTACCTACCTGCCTGCTTCTCTGCCGGCGGACGCGTCTGCCACGCGCTCGCCTCCTGCCCTGCACCGTCGTCTTCGGCGTTCTAAAGCCCAGGGCAGTACCCTTCTTTTACAAAGTGACCAGTGACAAGTGCTTAGAGACCCTAGAACCTACTACCCTGAATCTATTCTGTGTGCTCATGCTCTCTTAATAAATGTATTAAGTGACTTCTGGTTTTATTATCTATCCTACTAGAAACCCGCTTGCCACAATATCCGAATATGCAATATCGAATATCGGCTATCCAATATCCGATATCCGATTACAGAATATCAAATATTGACTTTTCGGACTTCGGATACCGAGTTTTCGAAAATCGAATATCGGTTATCCGAATATGCGATATCGAATATCGGCTATCCAATATCCGATATCCGATTACAGAATATCGAATACCGACTTTTCAGATTTCGGGTACCGAGTTTTTAAATACCGAATTTTCGAAAATCGAATATCGGATATCTGAATATGCAATATCGAATATCGACTATCCAATATCCCATATCCGATAACAGAATATCGAATATCGTTTTTTCGGATTTCGGGTATCGAGTTTTTAAATACCGAATTTTCGAAAATCGAATATCGGATATCCGAATATGCGATACCGAATATCGGCTATTCAATATCCGATATCCGATTACAGAATATCGAATACCAACTTTTCGGATTAGGGTACCGAGTTTTTACATACCGAATTTTCTAAAATCGAATATCGGATATCCGAATATGCAATATCGAATATCGGCTATCCAATATCCGATATCTGATTACAGAATATCGAATACCGACTTTTCGGATTTCGGGTACCGTGTTTTTAAATACCGAATTTTCGAAAATCGAATATCGGATATCCGAATATGCAATATCGAATATCGGCTATCCAATATCCGATATCCGATTACAGAATATCGAATACCGACTTTTCGGATTTCGGGTACCGTGTTTTTAAATACCGAATTTTCGAAAATCGAATATCGGATATCCGAATATGCAATATCGGATATCGGCTATCCATTATCCGATATCCGATTACAGAATATCGAATACCGACTTTTCGGATTTCGAGTACCAAGTTTTTAAATACCGAATTTTCGAAAATCGAATATCGGATATCCGAATATGCAATATCGAATATCGGCTATCCAATATCCGATTACAGAATATCGAATACCGACTTTTCGGATTTCGGGTACCGAGTTTTTAAATACCGAATTTTCGAAAATCGAATATCGGATATCTGAATATGCAATATCGAATATCGACTATCCAATATCCCATATCCGATTACAGAATATCGAATATCGACTTTTCGGATTTCGGATACCGAGTTTTTAAATAACGAATTTTCGAAAATCGAATATCGGATATCCGAATATGCGATGTCGAATGTCGGCTATCCAATATCCGATATCCGATCACAGAACATCGAATACCGACTTTTCGGATTTTGGGTACCGAGTTTTTAAATACCGAATTTTCGAAAATCGAATATCGGATATCTGAATATGCAATATCGAATATCGGCTATCCAATATCCGATATCCGATTACAGAATATCGAATACCGACTTTTCGGATTTCGGGTACCGAGTTTTTAAATACCGAATTTTCGAAAATCGAATATCGGATATCCGAATATGCGATATCAATTATTGGCTATCCAATATCCGATATCCGATTACAGAATATCGAATACCTACCGACTTTTCGGATTTCGGGTACCGAGTTTTTAAATACCGAATTATTGAAAATCGAATATCGGATATCCGAATGTGCGATATCGAATATCGGCTATCCAATATCCGATATCCGATTACAGAATATCAAATATTGACTTTTCGGATTTCGGATACCGAGTTTTCGAAAATCGAATATCGGTTATCCGAATATGCGATATCGAATATCGGCTATCCAATATCCGATATCCGATTACAGAATATCGAATACCGACTTTTCAGATTTCGGGTACCGAGTTTTTAAATACCGAATTTTCGAAAATCGAATATCGGATATCTGAATATGCAATATCGAATATCGACTATCCAATATCCCATATCCGATTACAGAATATCGAATATCGACTTTTCGGATTTCGGATACCGAGTTTTTAAATACCGAATTTTCGAAAATCGAATATCGGATATCCGAATATGCGATGTCGAATGTCGGCTATCCAATATCCGATATCCGATTACAGAATATCGAATACCGACTTTTCGGATTTCGGGTACCGAGTTTTTAAATACCGAATTTTCGAAAATCGAATATCGGATATCCGAATATGCGATATCAATTATTGGCTATCCAATATCCGATATCCGATTACAGAATATCGAATACCTACCGACTTTTCGGATTTCGGGTACCGAGTTTTTAAATACCGAATTATTGAAAATCGAATATCGGATATCCGAATGTGCGATATCGAATATCGGCTATCCAATATCCGATATCCGATTACCGAATATCGAATATCGACTTTTCGGATTTCGGGTACCGAGTTTTTAAATACCGAATTTTCGAAAATCGAATATCGGATATCCGAATATGCAGTATCGAATATCGGCTATCCAATATCCGATTTCCGATTACAGAATATCGAATACCGACTTTTCGGATTTCGGGTACCGAGTTTTTAAATACCGAATTATTGAAAATCGAATATCGGATATCCGAATATGCGATATCGAATGTCGGCTATCCAATATCCGATATCCGATTACCGAATATCGAATATCGACTTTTCGGATTTCGGGTACCGAGTTTTTAAATACCGAATTTTCGAAAATCGAATATCTGCTATCCAATATCCGATATCCGATTACAGAATATCGAATATCGAATTTTACCGAATTTCGGGTATCGAATTTTTAAATACCGAATTTTTGAAAATCGAATATCGGATATCCGAATATGCGATATCGAATATCGGCTATCCAATATCCGATATCCGATTACAGAATATCGAATACCGACTTTTCGGATTTCGAGTACTGAGTTTTTAAATACTAAATTTTCGAAAATCGAATATCGGATATCCGAATATGCAATATCGAATATCGGCTATCCAATATCCGATATCCGATTACAGAATATCGAATACTGACTTTTCGGATTTCGGGTACCGAGTTTTTAAATACCGAATTTTCGAAAATCGAATATCGGATATCCAAACATGCGATATCGAATATTGGCTATCCAATATCCGATATCCGATTACAGAATATCAAATATTGACTTTTCGGATTTCGGATACCGAGTTTTCGAAAATCGAATATCGGTTATCCGAATATGCGATATCGAATATCGGCTATCCAATATCCGATATCCGATTACAGAATATCGAATACCGACTTTTCAGATTTCGGGTACCGAGTTTTTAAATACCGAATTTTCGAAAATCGAATATCGGATATCTGAATATGCAATATCGAATATCGACTATCCAATATCCCATATCCGATTACAGAATATCGAATATCGACTTTTCGGATTTCGGATACCGAGTTTTTAAATACCGAATTTTCGAAAATCGAATATCGGATATCCGAATATGCGATGTCGAATGTCGGCTATCCAATATCCGATATCCGATCACAGAACATCGAATACCGACTTTTCGGATTTTGGGTACCGAGTTTTTAAATACCGAATTTTCGAAAATCGAATATCGGATATCTGAATATGCAATATCGAATATCGGCTATCCAATATCCGATATCCGATTACAGAATATCGAATACCGACTTTTCGGATTTCGGGTACCGAGTTTTTAAATACCGAATTTTCGAAAATCGAATATCGGATATCCGAATATGCGATATCAATTATTGGCTATCCAATATCCGATATCCGATTACAGAATATCGAATACCTACCGACTTTTCGGATTTCGGGTACCGAGTTTTTAAATACCGAATTATTGAAAATCGAATATCGGATATCCGAATGTGCGATATCGAATATCGGCTATCCAATATCCGATATCCGATTACCGAATATCGAATATCGACTTTTCGGATTTCGGGTACCGAGTTTTTAAATACCGAATTTTCGAAAATCGAATATCGGATATCCGAATATGCAGTATCGAATATCGGCTATCCAATATCCGATTTCCGATTACAGAATATCGAATACCGACTTTTCGGATTTCGGGTACCGAGTTTTTAAATACCGAATTATTGAAAATCGAATATCGGATATCGGAATATGCGATATCGAATGTCGGCTATCCAATATCCGATATCCGATTACCGAATATCGAATATCGACTTTTCGGATTTCGGGTACCGAGTTTTTAAATACCGAATTTTCGAAAATCGAATATCTGCTATCCAATATCCGATATCCGATTACAGAATATCGAATATCGAATTTTACCGAATTTCGGGTATCGAATTTTTAAATACCGAATTTTTGAAAATCGAATATCGGATATCCGAATATGCGATATCGAATATCGGCTATCCAATATCCGATATCCGATTACAGAATATCGAATACCGACTTTTCGGATTTCGAGTACTGAGTTTTTAAATACTAAATTTTCGAAAATCGAATATCGGATATCCGAATATGCAATATCGAATATCGGCTATCCAATATCCGATATCCGATTACAGAATATCAAATATTGACTTATCGGATTTCGGATACCGAGTTTTCGAAAATCGAATATCGGTTATCCGAATATGCGATATCGAATATCGGCTATCCAATATCCGATATCCGATTACAGAATATCGAATACCGACTTTTCGGATTTCGAGTACCAAGTTTTTAAATACCGAATTTTCGAAAATCGAATATCGGATATCCGAATATGCAATATCGAATATCGGCTATCCAATGTCCGATATCCGATTACCGAATATCGAATATCGACTTTTCGGATTTCGGGTACCGAGTTTTTAAATACCGAATTTTCGAAAATCGAATATCGGATATCCGAATATGCAATATCGAATATCGGCTATCCAATATCCGATATCCGATTACCGAATATCGAATATCGACTTTTCGGATTTCGGGTACCGAGTTTTTAAATACCGAATTTTCGAAAATCGAATATCGGATATCCGAATATGCAATATCGAATATCGGCTATCCAATATCCGATTACAGAATATCGAATACCGACTTTTCGGATTTCGGGTACCGAGTTTTTAAATACCGAATTTTCGAAAATCGAATATCGGATATCCAAACATGCGATATCGAATATTGGCTATCCAATATCCGATATCCGATTACAGAATATCAAATATTGACTTTTCGGATTTCGGATACCGAGTTTTCGAAAATCGAATATCGGTTATCCGAATATGCGATATCGAATATCGGCTATCCAATATCCGATATCCGATTACAGAATATCGAATACCGACTTTTCAGATTTCGGGTACCGAGTTTTTAAATACCGAATTTTCGAAAATCGAATATCGGATATCTGAATATGCAATATCGAATATCGACTATCCAATATCCCATATCCGATTACAGAATATCGAATATCGACTTTTCGGATTTCGGATACCGAGTTTTTAAATACCGAATTTTCGAAAATCGAATATCGGATATCCGAATATGCGATGTCGAATGTCGGCTATCCAATATCCGATATCCGATTACCGAATATCGAATATCGACTTTTCGGATTTCGGGTACCGAGTTTTTAAATACCGAATTTTCGAAAATCGAATATCTGCTATCCAATATCCGATATCCGATTACAGAATATCGAATATCGAATTTTACCGAATTTCGGGTATCGAATTTTTAAATACCGAATTTTTGAAAATCGAATATCGGATATCCGAATATGCGATATCGAATATCGGCTATCCAATATCCGATATCCGATTACAGAATATCGAATACCGACTTTTCGGATTTCGAGTACTGAGTTTTTAAATACTAAATTTTCGAAAATCGAATATCGGATATCCGAATATGCAATATCGAATATCGGCTATCCAATATCCGATATCCGATTACAGAATATCGAATACCGACTTTTCGGATTTCGAGTACTGAGTTTTTAAATACCGAATTTTCGAAAATCGAATATCGGATATCCGAATATGCAATATCGAATATCGGCTATCCAATATCCGATATCCGATTACCGAATATCGAATATCGACTTTTCGGATTTCGGGTACCGAGTTTTTAAATACCGAATTTTCGAAAATCGAATATCGGATATCCGAATATGCAATATCGAATATCTGCTATCCAATATCCGATATCCGATTACAGAATATCGAATATCGAATTTTACCGAATTTCGGGTATCGAATTTTTAAATACCGAATTTTTGAAAATCGAATATCGGATATCCGAATATGCGATATCGAATATCGGCTATCCAATATCCGATATCCGATTACAGAATATCGAATACCGACTTTTCGGATTTCGAGTACTGAGTTTTTAAATACCAAATTTTCGAAAATCGAATATCGGATATCCGAATATGCAATATCGAATATCGGCTATCCAATATCCGATATCCGATTACAGAATATCGAATACCGACTTTTCGGATTTCGGGTACTGAGTTTTTAAATACCGAATTTTCGAAAATCGAATATCGGATATCCGAATATGCAATATCGAATATCGGCTATCCAATATCCGATATCCGATTACAGAATATCAAATATTGACTTTTCGGATTTCGGATACCGAGTTTTCGAAAATCGAATATCGGTTATCCGAATATGCGATATCGAATATCGGCTATCCAATATCCGATATCCGATTACAGAATATCGAATACCGACTTTTCGGATTTCGAGTACCAAGTTTTTAAATACCGAATTTTCGAAAATCGAATATCGGATATCCGAATATGCAATATCGAATATCGGCTATCCAATATCCGATATCCGATTACCGAATATCGAATATCGACTTTTCGGATTTCGGGTACCGAGTTTTTAAATACCGAATTTTCGAAAATCGAATATCGGATATCCGAATATGCAATATCGAATATCGGCTATCCAATATCCGATATCCGATTACAGAATATCGAATACCGACTTTTCGGATTTCGGGTACCGAGTTTTTAAATACCGAATTATTGAAAATCGAATATCGGATATCCGAATATGCGATATCGAATATTGGCTATCCAATATCCCATATCCGATAACAGAATATCGACTTTTCGAATTTCGGATACCGAGTTTTTAAATACCGAATTTTCGAAAATCGAATATCGGTTATCCGAATATGCGATATCGAATATCAGCTATCCAATATCCGATATCCGATTACAGAATAACGAATACCGACTTTTCAGATTTCGGGTACCGAGTTTTTAAATACCGAATTTTCGACAATCGAATATCGGATATCTGAATATGCAATATCGAATATCGGCTATCCAATATCCGATATCCGATTACAGAATATCGAATACCGACTTTTCGGATTTTTGGTACCGAGTTTTTAAATACCGAATTTTCGGAAATCGAATATCGGATATCCGAATATGCAATATCGAATATCTGCTATCCAATATCCGATATCCGATTACAGAATATCGAATATCGAATTTTACCGAATTTCGGGTATAGAATTTTTAAATACCGAATTTTTGAAAATCGAATATCGGATATCCGACTATGCAATATCGAATATCGGCTATCCAATATCCGATTACAGAATATCGAATATCGACTTTTCAGATTTCGGGTACCGAGTTTTTAAATACCGAATTTTCGAAAATCGAATATCGGATATCCGAATATGCAATATCGAATATCGGCTATCCAATATCCGATATCCGATTACAGAATATCGAATATCGACTTTTCGGATTTCGGGTACCGAGTTTTTAAATACCGAATTTTCGAAAATCGAATATCGGATATCCGAATATGCGATATCGAATATTGGCTATCCAATATCCGATATCCGATTACAGAATATCGAATACCGACTTTTCGGATTTCGGGTACTGTGTTTTTAAATACCAAATTTTCGAAAATCGAATAACGGATATCCGAATATGCAATATCGAATATTGGCTATCCAATATCCGATATCCGATTACAGAATATCGAATACCGACTTTTCGGATTTCGGGTACCGAGTTTTTAAATACCGAATTTTCGAAAATCGAATATCGGATATCCGAATATGCGATATCGAATATCGGCTATCCAATATCCGATATCCGATTACAGAATATCGAATACCGACTTTTCGGATTTCGAGTACTGAGTTTTTAAATACCAAATTTTCGAAAATCGAATATCGGATATCCGAATATGCAATATCGAATATCGGCTATCCAATATCCGATATCCGATTACAGAATATCGGATACCGACTTTTCGGATTTCGGGTGCTGAGTTTTTAAATACCGAATTTTCGAAAATCGAATATCGGATATCCGAATATGCAATATCGAATATCGGCTATCCAATATCCGATATCCGATTACAGAATATCGAATACCGACTTTTCGGATTTCGGGTACTGAGTTTTTAAATACCGAATTTTCGAAAATCGAATATCGGATATCCGAATATGCAATATCGAATATCGGCTATCCAATATCCGATATCCGATTACAGAATATCAAATATTGACTTTTCGGATTTCGGATACCGAGTTTTCGAAAATCGAATATCGGTTATCCGAATATGCGATATCGAATATCGGCTATCCAATATCCGATATCCGATTACAGAATATCGAATACCGACTTTTCGGATTTCGAGTACCAAGTTTTTAAATACCGAATTTTCGAAAATCGAATATCGGATATCCGAATATGCGATACCGAATATCGGCTATCCAATATCCGATATCCGATTACAGAATATCGAATACAGACTTTTTGGATTTCGGGTACCGAGTTTTTACATATCGAATTTTCGAAAATCGAATATCGGATATCCGAATATGCAATATCGAATATCGGCTATCCAATATCCGATTACAGAATATCGAATATCGACTTTTCAGATTTCGGGTACCGAGTTTTTAAATACCGAATTTTTGAAAATCGAATATCGGATATCCGACTATGCAATATCGAATATCGGCTATCCAATATCCGATTACAGAATATCGAATATCGACTTTTCAGATTTCGGGTACCGAGTTTTTAAATACCGAATTTTCGAGAATCGAATATCGGATATCCGAATATGCAATATCGAATATCGGCTATCCAATATCCGATATCCGATTACAGAATATCGAATATCGACTTTTCGGATTTCGGGTACCGAGTTTTTAAATACCGAATTTTCGAAAATCGAATATCGGATATCCGAATATGCAATATCGAATATCGGCTATCCAATATCCGATATCCGATTACCGAATATCGAATATCGACTTTTCGGATTTCGGGTACCGAGTTTTTAAATACCGAATTTTCGAAAATCGAATATCGGATATCCGAATATGCAATATCGAATATCTGCTATCCAATATCCGATATCCGATTACAGAATATCGAATAACGAATTTTACAGAATTTCGGGTATCGAATTTTTAAATACCGAATTTTTGAAAATCGAATATCGGATATCCGAATATGCGATATCGAATATCGGCTATCCAATATCCGATATCCGATTACAGAATATCGAATACCGACTTTTCGGATTTCGAGTACTGAGTTTTTAAATACCAAATTTTCGAAAATCGAATATCGGATATCCGAATATGCAATATCGAATATCGGCTATCCAATATCCGATATCCGATTACAGAATATCGAATACCGACTTTTCGGATTTCGGGTACTGAGTTTTTAAATACCGAATTTTCGAAAATCGAATATCGGATATCCGAATATGCAATATCGAATATCGGCTATCCAATATCCGATATCCGATTACAGAATATCAAATATTGACTTTTCGGATTTCGGATACCGAGTTTTCGAAAATCGAATATCGGTTATCCGAATATGCGATATCGAATATCGGCTATCCAATATCCGATATCCGATTACAGAATATCGAATACCGACTTTTCGGATTTCGAGTACCAAGTTTTTAAATACCGAATTTTCGAAAATCGAATATCGGATATCCGAATATGCGATACCGAATATCGGCTATCCAATATCCGATATCCGATTACAGAATATCGAATACAGACTTTTTGGATTTCGGGTACCGAGTTTTTACATATCGAATTTTCGAAAATCGAATATCGGATATCTGAATATGCAATATCGAATATCGGCTATCCAATATCCGATATCCGATTACAGAATATCGAATATCGAATTTTTGAATTTCGGGTATCGAATTTTTAAATACCGAATTTTTAAAATCAAATATCGGATATCCGAATATGCAATATCGAATATCGGCTATCCAATATCCGATATCCGATTACAGAATATCGAATATCGACTTTTCGGATTTCGGATACCGAGTTTTTAAATACCGAATTTTCGAAAATCGAATATCGGATATCCGAATATGCGATGTCGAATGTCGGCTATCCAATATCCGATATCCGATCACAGAACATCGAATACCGACTTTTCGGATTTTGGGTACCGAGTTTTTAAATACCGAATTTCCGAAAATCGAATATCGGATATCTGAATATGCAATATCGAATATCGGCTATCCAATATCCGATATCCGATTACAGAATATCGAATACCGACTTTTCGGATTTTTGGTACCGAGTTTTTAAATACCGAATTTTCGAAAATCGAATATCGGATATCCGAATATGCAATATCGAATATCTGCTATCCAATATCCGATATCCGATTACAGAATATCGAATATCGAATTTTACCGAATTTCGGGTATAGAATTTTTAAATACCGAATTTTCGAAAATCGAATATCGGATATCCGAATATGCAATATCGAATATCGGCTATCCAATATCCGATATCCGATTACAGAATATCGAATATCGACTTTTCGGATTTCGGGTACCGAGTTTTTAAATACCGAATTTTCGAAAATCGAATATCGGATATCCGAATATGCGATATCGAATATTGGCTATCCAATATCCGATATCCGATTACAGAATATCGAATACCGACTTTTCGGATTTCGGGTACTGTGTTTTTAAATACCAAATTTTCGAAAATCGAATATCGGATATCCGAATATGCAATATCGAATATCGGCTATCCAATATCCGATATCCGATTACAGAATATCGAATACCGACTTTTCGGATTTCGGGTACCGAGTTTTTAAATACCGAATTTTCGAAAATCGAATATCGGATATCCGAATATGCGATATCGAATATTGGCTATCCAATATCCGATATCCGATTACAGAATATCGAATACCGACTTTTTGATTTCGGGTACCGAGTTTTTAAATACCGAATTTTCGAAAATCGAATATCGGATATCCGAGTATGCAATATCGAATATCTGCTATCCAATATCCGATATCCGATTACAGAATATCGAATATCGAATTTTACCGAATTTCGGGTATCGAATTTTTAAATACCGAATTTTTGAAAATCGAATATCGGATATCCGACTATGCAATATCGAATATCGGCTATCCAATATCCGATATCCGATTACAGAATATCGAATACCGACTTTTCGGATTTCGGGTACTGAGTTTTTAAATACCAAATTTTCGAAAATCGAATATCGGATATCCGAATATGCAATATCGAATATCGGCTATCCAATATCCGATATCCGATTACAGAATATCGAATATCGACTTTTCGGATTTCGCATACCGAGTTTATAAATACCGAATTTTCGAAAATCGAATATCGGTTATCCGAATATGCGATATCGAATATCGGCTATCCAATATCCGATATCCGATTACAGAATATCGAATACCGACTTTTCGGATTTCGGGTACCGAGTTTTTAAATACCGAATTATTGAAAATCGAATATCGGATATCCGAATATGCGATATCGAATATTGGCTATCCAATATCCCATATCCGATAACAGAATATCGAATATCGTTTTTTCGGATTTCGAGTACCGATTTTTTAAATACTGAATTTTCGAAAATCGAATATCGGATATCCGAATATGCAATATCGAATATCAGCTATCCAATATCCGATATCCGATTACAGAATATCGAATATCGACTTTTCGAATTTCGGATACCGAGTTTTTAAATACCGAATTTTCGAAAATCGAATATCGGTTATCCGAATATGCGATATCGAATATCGGCTATCCAATATCCGATTACAGAATATCGAATACCGACTTTTCAGATTTCGGGTACCGAGTTTTTAAATACCGAATTTTTGAAAATCGAATATCGGATATCTGAATATGCAATATCGAATATCGACTATCCAATATCCCATATCCGATAACAGAATATCGAATATCGTTTTTTCGGATTTCGATTATCGAGTTTTTAGATACCGAATTTTTGAAAATCGAATATCGGATATCCAACTATGCAATATCGAATATCGGCTATCCAATATCCGATATCCGATTACAGAATATCGAATACCGACTTTTCGGATTTCGGGTACTGAGTTTTTAAATACCAAATTTTCGAAAATCGAATATCGGATATCCGAATATGCAATATCGAATATCGGCTATCCAATATCCGATATCCGATTACAGAATATCGAATATCGACTTTTCGGATTTCGCATACCGAGTTTTTAAATACCGAATTATTGAAAATCGAATATCGGATATCCGAATATGCGATATCGAATATTGGCTATCCAATATCCCATATCCGATAACAGAATATCGAATATCGTTTTTTCGGATTTCGAGTACCGATTTTTTAAATACTGAATTTTCGAAAATCGAATATCGGATATCCGAATATGCAATATCGAATATCAGCTATCCAATATCCGATATCCGATTACAGAATATCGAATATCGACTTTTCGAATTTCGGATACCGAGTTTTTAAATACCGAATTTTCGAAAATCGAATATCGGTTATCCGAATATGCGATATCGAATATCGGCTATCCAATATCCGATTACAGAATATCGAATACCGACTTTTCAGATTTCGGGTACCGAGTTTTTAAATACCGAATTTTTGAAAATCGAATATCGGATATCTGAATATGCAATATCGAATATCGACTATCCAATATCCCATATCCGATAACAGAATATCGAATATCGTTTTTTCGGATTTCGATTATCGAGTTTTTAGATACCGAATTTTTGAAAATCGAATATCGGATATCCAACTATGCAATATCGAATATCGGCTATCCAATATCCGATATCCGATTACAGAATATCGAATACCGACTTTTCGGATTTCGGGTACTGAGTTTTTAAATACCAAATTTTCGAAAATCGAATATCGGATATCCGAATATGCAATATCGAATATCGGCTATCCAATATCCGATATCCGATTACAGAATATCGAATATCGACTTTTCGGATTTCGCATACCGAGTTTTTAAATACCGAATTTTCGAAAATCGAATATCGGTTATCCGAATATGCGATATCGAATATCGGCTATCCAATATCCGATATCCGATTACAGAATATCGAATACCGACTTTTCGGATTTCGAGTACTGAGTTTTTAAATACCAAATTTTCGAAAATCGAATATCGGATATCCGAATATGCAATATCGAATATCGGCTATCCAATATCCGATATCCGATTACAGAATATCGAATACCGACTTTTCGGATTTCGGGTACTGAGTTTTTAAATACCGAATTTTCGAAAATCGAATATCGGATATCCGAATATGCAATATCGAATATCGGCTATCCAATATCCGATATCCGATTACAGAATATCAAATATTGACTTTTCGGATTTCGGATACCGAGTTTTCGAAAATCGAATATCGGTTATCCGAATATGCGATATCGAATATCGGCTATCCAATATCCGATTACAGAATATCGAATACCGACTTTTCGGATTTCGAGTACCAAGTTTTTAAATACCGAATTTTCGAAAATCGAATATCGGATATCCGAATATGCATTATCGAGTATCGGCTATCCAATATCCGATATCCGATTACCGAATATCGAATATCGACTTTTCGGATTTCGGGTACCGAGTTTTTAAATACCGAATTTTCGAAAATCGAATATCGGATATCCGAATATGCAATATCGAATATCGGCTATCCAATATCCGATATCCGATTACAGAATATCGAATACCGACTTTTCGGATTTCGGGTACCGAGTTTTTAAATACCGAATTATTGAAAATCGAATATCGGATATCCGAATATGCGATATCGAATATTGGCTATCCAATATCCCATATCCGATAACAGAATATCGACTTTTCGAATTTCGGATACCGAGTTTTTAAATACCGAATTTTCGAAAATCGAATATCGGTTATCCTAATATGCGATATCGAATATCAGCTATCCAATATCCGATATCCGATTACAGAATAACGAATACCGACTTTTCAGATTTCGGGTACCGAGTTTTTAAATACCGAATTTTTGAAAATCGAATATCAGTTATCTAAATATGCAATATCGAATATCGACTATCAAATATCCCATATCCGATAACAGAATATCGAATACCGTTTTTTCGGATTTCGGGTATCGAGTTTTTAAATACCGAATTTTCGAAAATCGAATATCGGATATCCGAATATGCGATATCGAATATTGGCTATCCAATATCCGATAACAGAATATCGAATACCGACTTTTCGGATTTCGGGTACCGAGTTTTTAAATACCGAATTATTGAAAATCGAATATCGGATATCCGAATATGCGATATCGAATATTGGCTATCCAATATCCCATATCCGATAACAGAATATCGAATATCGTTTTTTCGGATTTCGAGTACCGATTTTTTAAATACTGAATTTTCGTAAATCGAATATCGGATATCCGAATATGCAATATCGAATATCAGCTATCCAATATCCGATATCCGATTACAGAATATCGAATATCGACTTTTCGAATTTCGGATACCGAGTTTTTAAATACCGAATTTTCGAAAATCGAATATCGGTTATCCGAATATGCGATATCGAATATCGGCTATCCAATATCCGATATCCGATTACAGAATATCGAATACCGACTTTTCAGATTTCGGGTACCGAGTTTTTAAATACCGAATTTTTGAAAATCGAATATCGGATATCTGAATATGCAATATCGAATATCGACTATCCAATATCCCATATCCGATAACAGAATATCGAATATCGTTTTTTCGGATTTCGATTATCGAGTTTTTAAATACCGAATTTTTGAAAATCGAATATCGGATATCCGACTATGCAATATCGAATATCGGCTATCCAATATCCGATATCCGATTACAGAATATCGAATACCGACTTTTCAGATTTCGGGTACTGAGTTTTTAAATACCAAATTTTCGAAAATCGAATATCGGATATCCGAATATGCGATATCGAATATTGGCTATCCAATATCCGATAACAGAATATCGAATACCGACTTTTCGGATTTCGGGTACCGAGTTTTTAAATACCGAATTATTGAAAATCGAATATCGGATATCCGAATATGCGATATCGAATATTGGCTATCCAATATCCCATATCCGATAACAGAATATCGAATATCGTTTTTTCGGATTTCGAGTACCGATTTTTTAAATACTGAATTTTCGTAAATCGAATATCGGATATCCGAATATGCAATATCGAATATCAGCTATCCAATATCCGATATCCGATTACAGAATATCGAATATCGACTTTTCGAATTTCGGATACCGAGTTTTTAAATACCGAATTTTCGAAAATCGAATATCGGTTATCCGAATATGCGATATCGAATATCGGCTATCCAATATCCGATATCCGATTACAGAATATCGAATACCGACTTTTCAGATTTCGGGTACCGAGTTTTTAAATACCGAATTTTTGAAAATCGAATATCGGATATCTGAATATGCAATATCGAATATCGACTATCCAATATCCCATATCCGATAACAGAATATCGAATATCGTTTTTTCGGATTTCGATTATCGAGTTTTTAAATACCGAATTTTTGAAAATCGAATATCGGATATCCGACTATGCAATATCGAATATCGGCTATCCAATATCCGATATCCGATTACAGAATATCGAATACCGACTTTTCAGATTTCGGGTACTGAGTTTTTAAATACCAAATTTTCGAAAATCGAATATCGGATATCCGAATATGCGATATCGAATATTGGCTATCCAATATCCGATATCCGATTACAGAATATCGAATACCGACTTTTCGGATTTCGGGTACCGAGTTTTTAAATACCGAATTATTGAAAATCGAATATCGGATATCCGAATATGCGATATCGAATATTGGCTATCCAATATCCCATATCCGATTACAGAATATCGAATATCGAATTTTCGGATTTCGGATACCGTGTTTTTAAATACCGAATTTTCGAAAATCGAATATCGGATATCCGAATATGCAATATCGAATATCGGCTATCCAATATCCGATATCCGATTACAGAATATCGAATACCGACTTTTCGGATTTCGGGTACCGAGTTTTTAAAAACCGAATTTTCGAAAATCGAATATCGGATATCCGAATATGCGATATCGAATATTGGCTATCCAATATCCGATATCCGATAACAGAATATCGAATACCGTTTTTTCGGATTTCGGGTATCGAGTTTTTAAATACCGAATTTTCGAAAATCGAATATCGGATATCCGAATATGCGATATCGAATATTGGCTATCCAATATCCGATTACAGAATATCGAATACCGACTTTTCGGATTTCGGGTACCGAGTTTTTAAATACCGAATTATTGAAAATCGAATATCGGATATCCGAATATGCGATATCGAATATTGGCTATCCAATATCCCATATCCGATAACAGAATATCGAATATCGTTTTTTCGGATTTCGAGTACCGATTTTTTAAATACTGAATTTTCGAAAATCGAATATCGGATATCCGAATATGCAATATCGAATATCAGCTATCCAATATCCGATATCCGATTACAGAATATCGAATATCGACTTTTCGAATTTCGGATACCGAGTTTTTAAATACCGAATTTTCGAAAATCGAATATCGGTTATCCGAATATGCGATATCGAATATCGGCTATCCAATATCCGATATCCGATTACAGAATATCGAATACCGACTTTTCAGATTTCGGGTACCGAGTTTTTAAATACCGAATTTTTGAAAATCGAATATCGGATATCTGAATATGCAATATCGAATATCGACTATCCAATATCCCATATCCGATAACAGAATATCGAATATCGTTTTTTCGGATTTCGATTATCGAGTTTTTAAATACCGAATTTTTGAAAATCGAATATCGGATATCCGACTATGCAATATCGAATATCGGCTATCCAATATCCGATTACAGAATATCGAATATCGACTTTTCAGATTTCGCGTACCGAGTTTTTAAATACCGAATTTTCGAAAATCGAATATCGGATATCCGAATATGCAATATCGAATATCGGCTATCCAATATACGATATCCGATTACAGAATATCGAATATCGACTTTTCGGATTTCGGGTACCGACTACCGAGTTTTTAAATACCGAATTTTCGAAAATCGAATATCGGATATCCGAATATGCGATATCGAATATTGGCTATCCAATATCTGATATCCGATTACAGAATATCGAATACCGACTTTTCGGATTTCGGGTACTGAGTTTTTAAATACCAAATTTTCGAAAATCGAATATCGGATATCCGAATATGCAAAATCGAATATCGGCTATCCAATATCCGATATCCGATTACAGAATATCGAATACCGACTTTTCGGATTTCGGGTACCGAGTTTTTAAATACCGAATTTTCGAAAATCGAATATCGGATATCCGAATATGCGATATCGAATATTGGCTATCCAATATCCGATATCCGATTACAGAATATCGAATACCTACCGACTTTTTGATTTCGGGTACCGAGTTTTTTAATACCGAATTATTGAAAATCGAATATCGGATATCCGAATATGCGATATCGAAAGTCGGCTATCCAATATCCGATATCCGATTACCGAATATCGAATATCGACTTTTCGGATTTCGGGTACCGAGTTTTTAAATACCGAATTTTCGAAAATCGAATATCGGATATCCGAATATGCAATATCGAATATTGGCTATCCAATATCCGATATCCGATTACAGAATATCGAATATCGAATTTTCGGATTTCGGATACCGTGTTTTTAAATACCGAATTTTCGAAAATCGAATATCGGATATCCGAATATGCAATATCGAATATCGGCTATCCAATATCCGATATCCGATTACAGAATATCGAATACCGACTTTTCGGATTTCGGGTACTGAGTTTTTAAATACCGAATTTTCGAAAATCGAATATCGGATATCCGAATATGCAATATCGAATATCGGCTATCCAATATCCGAAATCCGATTACAGAATATCAAATATCGACTTTTCGGATTTCGGATACCGAGTTTTCGAAAATCGAATATCGGTTATCCGAATATGCGATATCGAATATCGGCTATCCAATATCCGATATCCGATTACAGAATATCGAATACCGACTTTTCGGATTTCGAGTACCAAGTTTTTAAATACCGAATTTTCGAAAATCGAATATCGGATATCCGAATATGCAATATCGAATATCGGCTATCCAATATCCGATATCCGATTACAGAATATCGAATACCGACTTTTCGGATTTCGGGTACCGAGTTTTTAAATACCGAATTTTCGAAAATCGAATATCGGATATCCGAATATGCGATATCGAATATTGGCTATCCAATATCCGATATCCGATTACAGAATATCGAATACCTACCGACTTTTCGGATTTCGGGTACCGAGTTTTTAAATACCGAATTATTGAAAATCGAATATCGGATATCCGAATGTGCGATATCGAATATCGGCTATCCAATATCCGATATCCGATTACCGAATATCGAATATCGACTTTTCGGATTTCGGGTACCGAGTTTTTAAATACCGAATTTTCGAAAATCGAATATCGGATATCCGAATATGCGATATCGAATATTGGCTATCCAATATCCGATATCCGATTACAGAATATCGAATACCGACTTTTCGGATTTCGGGTACCGAGTTTTTAAATACCGAATTATTGAAAATCGAATATCGGATATCCGAATATGCGATATCGAATATTGGCTATCCAATATCCCATATCCGATAACAGAATATCGAATATCGTTTTTTCGGATTTCGGGTACCGATTTTTTAAATACTGAATTTTCGAAAATCGAATATCGGATATCCGAATATGCAATATCGAATATCAGCTATCCAATATCCGATATCCGATTACAGAATATCGAATATCGACTTTTCGAATTTCGGATACCGAGTTTTTAAATACCGTATTTTCGAAAATCGAATATCGGTTATCCGAATATGCGATATCGAATATCGGCTATCCAATATATGATATCCGATTACAGAATATCGAATACCGACTTTTCAGATTTCGGGTACCGAGTTTTTAAATACCGAATTTTTGAAAATCGAATATCGGATATCTGAATATGCAATATCGAATATCGACTATCCAATATCCCATATCCGATAACAGAATATCGAATATCGTTTTTTCGGATATCGATTATCGAGTTTTACATACCGAATTTTCGAAAATCGAATATCAGATATCCGAATATGCAATATCGAATATTGGCTATCCAATATCCGATATCCGATTACAGAATATCGAATATCGAATTTTCGGATTTCGGATACCGTGTTTTTAAATACCGAATTTTCGAAAATCGAATATCGGATATCCGAATATGCAGTATCGAATATCGGCTGTCCAATATCCGATATCCGATTACAGAATATCGAATACCGACTTTTCGGATTTCGGGTACCGAGTTTTTAAAAACCGAATTTTCGAAAATCGAATATCGGATATCCGAATATGCGATATCGAATGTCGGCTATCCAATATCCGATATCCGATTACCGAATATCGAATATCGACTTTTCGGATTTCGGGTACCGAGTTTTTAAATACCGAATTTTCGAAAATCGAATATCGGATATCCGAATATGCAATATCGAATATCTGCTATCCAATATCCGATATCCGATTACAGAATATCGAATATCGAATTTTACCGAATTTCGGGTATCGAATTTTTAAATACCGAATTTTTGAAAATCGAATATCGGATATCCGACTATGCAATATCGAATATCGGCTATCCAATATCCGATTACAGAATATCGAATATCGACTTTTCAGATTTCGGGTACCGAGTTTTTAAATACCGAATTTTCGAAAATCGAATATCGGATATCCGAATATGCAGTATCGAATATCGGCTATCCAATATCCGATATCCGATTACAGAATATCGAATACCGACTTTTCGGATTTCGGGTACCGAGTTTTTAAAAACCGAATTTTCGAAAATCGAATATCGGATATCCGAATATGCGATATCGAATATTGGCTATCCAATATCCGATATCCGATTACAGAATATCGAATACCGACTTTTTGATTTCGGGTACCGAGTTTTTAAATACCGAATTATTGAAAATCGAATATCGGATATCCGAATATGCGATATCGAATGTCGGCTATCCAATATCCGATATCCGATTACCGAATATCGAATATCGACTTTTCGGATTTCGGGTACCGAGTTTTTAAATACCGAATTTTCGAAAATCGAATATCGGATATCCGAATATGCAATATCGAATATCTGCTATCCAATATCCGATATCCGATTACAGAATATCGAATATCGAATTTTACCGAATTTCGGGTATCGAATTTTTAAATACCGAATTTTTGAAAATCGAATATCGGATATCCGACTATGCAATATCGAATATCGGCTATCCAATATCCGATTACAGAATATCGAATATCGACTTTTCAGATTTCGGGTACCGAGTTTTTAAATACCGAATTTTCGAAAATCGAATATCGGATATCCGAATATGCAATATCGAATATCGGCTATCCAATATCCGATATCCGATTACAGAATATCGAATATCGAATTTTACCGAATTTCGGGTATCGAATTTATAAATACCGAATTTTTGAAAATCGAATATCGGATATCCGACTATGCAATATCGAATATCGGCTATCCAATATCCGATATCCGATTACAGAATATCGAATATCGACTTTTCAGATTTCGGGTACCGAGTTTTTAAATACCGAATTTTCGAAAATCGAATATCGGATATCCGAATATGCAATATCGAATATCAGCTATCCAATATCCGATATCCGATTACAGAATATCGAATATCGAATTTTACCGAATTTCGGGTATCGAATTTTTAAATACCGAATTTTTGAAAATCGAATATCGGATATCCGACTGTTAAGTAAAAGGCTAAGGAATTTTTATATACTTAATTTATTTTAGTTTTATAGAAACCAAATGACTGCTCATAGCACAGTTGAAAAGAGTGAATGGAAAAAATATCCACTGGTGTGGTCAACAAGAAAAAACTAAAACTAGTGTGGCTATTACAATCGTTTTAAATCGACTTATTTCTTCTATTTATTACTATTTTATGTTTTGTATTAAACATAAGTTGGGGCGGGCAAAGTGCACTAATCATAGGTAACTGGGTTTGCTAAGTTTAAGTTTAACTTATGAATTATTTTACATAGATAGGTGTTTGAGAAAAATATATGATATGACTGTTATAAACATTGATATTTAAGTTATTATCAACACAGAAGGTGTAACACAATTTTTCTGAATTTATTTCTAATTATGAACTAACTTACTTTTATATCTAAATTAATTTATTCTAATCCGAATTTATTTCTAATTATGAACTAACTTACTTTTATATCTAAATTAACTTAATCTAATTCTTTCATGGGCACCGGACATAATTTGGTATAGGACCTTAAGTAAACATTATTTTTAGGCCCCATTCTTACTTCTGCTACCCTGACTCTACCATCTGGTCCAGGAATAGTTTTAACAATGCGCCCCATGGGCCAATTTAGAGGAGAGATGTCCTTTTGTTTGACAATAACCAAGTCCCCCTCTTTTAAATTATCACTACTATACTTCCATTTGGGTCTATTTTGTAGGGTAGTTAAATAGTCTCTGGACCAGAGATTCCAAAAATCTTGTTTTAATTTTGTACATAGTTCCCAAAACTTCAATCTATTAATGTTTTTTTTTTTGGTCACATCCAACTCTGGGTAGCTTGTAAGTGCAGTTCCTACCAGGAAATGGCCTGGGGTCAGGTAATTTAAATCAGAAACATCACTACTCAGGGGAAGAAGTGGCCTTGAATTTAAAATTGACTCTATTTGTGTGAGTACAGTATTGAATTCTTCGAATGTCAAAGATACATTACCAATTACTCTCCGGATGTGATGTTTGGCACTTTTCACTCCGGCTTCCCAGAGCCCGCCAAATTCGGGAGAGTAACTAGGTATGTATTTGAACCTAATAAGTTTAGTGGAGCAAAATTTCTCTACATTCTCTACATGACATTTGGATGAGTGTAATTCATGCAATTCTTTTAATTTATTTTCAGCTCCTTTAAACGTTTTTGCATTGTCGCAGTAAATTAAGGATGGCAATCCTCTCCTAGCTATAAAACGCTGAAGGCATGCCAGGAAAGCTGCCGTAGTCATGTCACTCACCAGTTCAATGTGGATTGCCTTTGTAGCAAAACAAACAAATAATGCGACATAACTCTTTTTTGTTATTGGTTTCCTAATCCGTGCTACTTTAATGTCAAATGGACCGCAAAAATCTACGCCTGTTATTTCAAAGACTCTACCTGTTGATATTCTATGTGAAGGTAGAGATCCCATTAATTGCTTTGCAGCTACTGCTTTAAGGCGGAAGCATTTGACGCACTTGTGGATAACTTTTTTAACTTCTCTTATACCATTTAATAGCCAAAACCTTTGAGAAAGAGAACTCAATACTAACTTTGCACCACTATGCAATAATCTTAAATGTTCCTTTATAATGATCAAATTAGTAATGTGGTTAGACTTTGGAAGAATAATTGGGTGCTTTTTGTCATATGACAAGTTAGTTGCATTTTGGAGGCGACCACCTACTCTTAGAATAGTATTGCTGTCTAAGAAGGGGTGCAAACTAGCCATGTGATTTTTGATTTGACTTCCTTTCTCTAACAATTGAATTTCACTTGAAAATGCTTTGTGCTGAACATGTCTTATAATGACTAAGTTAGAAGACTGTAGCTCTTTTGGCATTAGTGAACCAACTAATTTATCATTCAGATTTAAAGTGTTATATTTGAACCGTAAGAGTAGAGCGATGACTCTTTGAAGTTTATTAAAGTCAGAGTATTTTTCAAAAATATCATCTGAAACTGTAGCAGTTTTTTGTTGCAGATTACACACAGTACCATGGTTAAGTGTGGGGGAATCTTCAGTTTCTGAAATTGAGACAGCAACATGTTGTTCATTATTTTGTATGGAAGTAGAAATATTGTGCTGAAAATGTTTATCTAATAATGAGGATGGACCATACCACCATAGCTGATTGTCCTGTAATTTGTGTGGCGCAGTGCCTCTGGATAGTACATCAGCAGGGTTATTGACCCCTTTGACATGAGACCACATAAAATCTTTAGTTAGGGTCTTAATTTTGTTGACTCTATTGGAGACATAGACACCTCTTGAATTGTTGGAATTTATCCAGGCTAGAACCACCTGGGAATCGGTGTGTAAAAACACCATTAAATTTGGATATCTAATTTGTAGAATTTTGTGAACTCTAGAAGCAAGTTCTGCTAGAAGAAGAGCGCCATTGAGCTCTAGATTTGGAATTGTAAGTTTTCTATTAAGAGGTGCGATACGGGACTTAGAGCACAATAAGCTCACCTTAACTTGGCCATCATTGGACAAAACTCTAAGGTAAAGGCAACAACCAGTTGAATTTAATGAAGCATCTGAGTATCCAACAAGTTCCACTGACTCTATATTTTCTACAGCAGTTTTATTAATTGCTCTAGGTATCTGAATAGTACCCATGTCATTCAAATTTATTAAGAACTCTTTCCAAGCTTTCATTATATTACCAGGTAAAGTAGAGTCCCAGTCCACTTTGGAGTTCCAGATCTCTTGCATTAATAATTTAGCTTGTACTACTATGGGTCCTATAAGACCAAGAGGGTCAAATATTTTTCCAATGAAGCTTAGAATTTCTCTTTTTGTTTTGAGCAGATTATATTCATCTGCCATTGGGCAGGAAAACATCAACATGTCTGTATTTATATTGTATTTCAAACCTAATGTTTTTATTATATTATCTTTGTTGAGGTCAATTTGTTCAAAATATTTTACATTGTCAGGAAGGTTTTTAATTGATTCTGGAGAGTTGGAACACCATTTGTGTAACTTAAAATTGCCTAACTTCATTAGCTCTATAAGTTGAGTCTTGAGCTCCAATAATTGCTCTATATTATCAGCGCCGGTTATGACGTCATCGATGTACGTGCTTAACCGTATAGCTTCAGCAGCCATTGGGTACATATCATGATAGAGATTGGCTAACTCTATGAGACATCTAGTGCTCAAAAAGGTAGAGGCTTTTAGACCATAAGTTATTGTTTGCAACTGTAAGCAAATAATGGGTTTGGATGGATGATCTCTCCAAAGAATGTTTTGTAATGGTCTGAATTTTTCATTTATAGAGATATTCCTGAACATTTTCTCTACATCACACATTACAGTGTAGCGGTAGGTACGAAAGAGTATCAGTATGTTAAATAATTCATTTTGGACTATAGGTCCATTTAACATCACATCATTCAATGAGAGACCATTTTTTGACTTCATGTTCCCTCCAAAAACGACACGCAATTTGGTTGTTTTGCTACTCTCGTTTTGTACTGCATGGTGTGCAAGAAAATACACTGGATCGTTCAGGACATCATACTGACTTATGTCAACTTCCCTGGCATGACCCAACTCTACATACTCATCAATAAATTTTTTATATTTTTGAAAATAGTCTTGATTGGTTTCAAACTTTCTCTCAAGTGTGTGAAATCTTTGCAAGGCATGTGAAAAAGAATCGCCAATATTTAATTGTTCTAAAGGGCATTGTAATGGAATGTCGACTGAAAACTTGTTATTTTCTAACTTAACTGAATTTTTGAATATTTTTTCAGCCTTTTCAAACTCTAAATTTTGATCAACTACCTTTTCAGTAATTTTTTCAGAGAGCCAGAAATTTTTCATGATGTTTTCCAAGCTATCATCAGCCTTCTCCTGCACTGCAAAGTTTGAAACCAAGTTCACACTTGACAAGTTGATTTTACATTCATTTTTGATTGTACCAGTAACTACATGACCAAATAATGTGTTTTGTAGCACAATACCGTTGTTTAATTTTATTACACCATCAATTATGACTTTAGAATAAAAATCTACCCCTAGTAATAGGGCAATTTCTGACGGTTTGTTGAAATCATTATCAGCAAGCTGCACATTAGCTGGAATATTACATTTTTTAATATCGAAATAATTTTGAGGTAACTTTGTAGTAATAGTATCTACAATATGACATTTGATTGAACATTTTACATTGTATAGAGTGGATTGTAACAATATGTTAACGCATTCATTTACCTTGTTTGGAGTATTGCCCAAACCAATAATGTTTGAATTCTGAGCTATAGGGCTCAAGTTCAATTGGTTTACAAGTGTACGCTTTACAATACATACTTGGCTACCACAATCAAGTAGCGCCTTAACTTCAATTTCTTGACCAGCTTTGTCAATGAGTTTCACCTTCATAGTAGGCAATAATATGTTTGTTTCATTTGTTGATAGATTGGAATGTAATGTCATTACATTCAACTTCACCTCATCTTCCTTAGGCTTGTCCTCATGCAAAAGAGTATTGTGATTATTTTTACAGACCTGACATTTGAATGAATATCTGCATTTGTCAGAGTGATTTCTCAGACACGTAGTGCACAACTTATTGTCAGTAGCAAACTTTATACGCTGTGAGGCTGGAGCCAATTTAAATTTAGGGCAGGTATAGATGGGGTGATCATTGCTGCAGAATATGCAAGATCGCTTTGAATTTGTTTTGGTTACAATATTGGAAACCTTCTTATTGTTTAATTTTGACTTACCTTCATGGCAGGTATTCTGTTGAGGAGAGCTGTCCTCCAATGCTATAGCTCTTTTTTCTAAAAAAGACATAAATTCTCCCATAGTAGGTAACTTGTCCGGAGACAACCTGTCAAGATGGTATGCCCGGTTTGTATAGCTATCGAGTTTCCGTGATAATATAGATATCAACAGCATATCCCAGCTCTCAACAGGTTGCTTCAGATTTATCAAAGCATAAAGTTGTTGACGCACTTCAGATATAAATGATCTGATACTTGCCGCAGTACCCTTTTGCATTTGGGGAATATCCAAGAGAATACCAATATGGTTCGAAATGATTCGCGTTTCATTGTCAAATCTTTTCTCTAATAATTTTATTGCTTCAGGGTAAGATTCATTGACAAGTGGCAAGTTGATAATAACAGCCAATGCATCAGCAGTTAAATATTTTCGTAGGTAAAATAACTTCTGTACGTTTGACAACGAATTGTTTCTATCAATGACAGCATTAAACAAGTCCATGAAAGGTTTAAACTGAGCAAAATCTTTACCATTGAATGTTGAAATTTCTATATTTGGTAATTTACAAGTAGAAATGGAATGCCTTTCAGAGTCTACTCTAGTTTTCAATTGTCTTAATGCTACATTGATTTTTCCTAAGACAGAGAAGTATTTGTCTTCAATTTCACCCACACATTCTAAATCCTTATCATCTAGGTTCAATATATCTAAGTGTACACTTTCATAGCTTTTAAGCGTGCTAATTAGTTTTTCCTTGCGCGCTTCTAAAGTGTCTATGGTGGATGATGCGACATTGATAGGGTCGTTTATAAAGTTCTCAATACGTGTTATTGTCGACTTACATTGTCCACGCTGAGCACGCAGCCGCCTAAGTTCAACCTCCGCCATGGTAAACGAACGTAACACAACCAACTTGCGATTCACTTCTTGGCCGCACTAATATTACGCATTACCGCACTGATTATTGTAGATTTAGACCGCACTAAACGAATGCCGCACTTATTGAACACCAGACTGTTTTTATTTAGCCGGTAACTTCGCCGAAAAGTTTTGCGAAACCTTTGTTTTGATTCCAATTTGTTGTTTACAAATTTGAAGACAGCTGACAGTGACACTTGCTTGACCTGACGTTTGACGTTTCGAACTCGATGAGTGTGAAGCGGTGTGAAGTTTGGTGTGAAGTTGCTCGCGCATACGATCAGAACATTTGTTCGTTCTTCCGTCTCTTGACGTCACCAGATTTCTTGTCTTTGGTTTGGTCAAAATTTTTCGTAATACCGCCAAGTATCCTCAATGATGATGAATTGATGAATCGACGATATAGCATCGAAATATATGGCTAGACACGTTATTAGTGTCCTCCCAAATATATGTAGGTCCCCCGCGACTCGCAACCATGCGAATCTGCGAGAAAATCTTCCGTGTCCCTCCGCCCGCGGCGACCGTTACTCCAACGCCTCGTTATAGCAAGTCGTCGAAACACAATTTTTGATACGCGCACACCGGAGAAAACACTTGTACTGGTGAAATATAGCCGAAGGACCACTTTAGCCTGTTAAGTAAAAGGCTAAGGAATTTTTATATACTTAATTTATTTTAGTTTTATAGAAACCAAATGACTGCTCATAGCACAGTTGAAAAGAGTGAATGGAAAAAATATCCACTGGTGTGGTCAACAAGAAAAAACTAAAACTAGTGTGGCTATTACAATCGTTTTAAATCGACTTATTTCTTCTATTTATTACTATTTTATGTTTTGTATTAAACACCGACTATGCAATATCGAATTTCGGCTATCCAATATCCGATTACAGAATATCGAATACCGACTTTTCGGATTTCGGGTACTGAGTTTTTAAATACCAAATTTTCGAAAATCGAATATCGGATATCCGAATATGCAATATCGAATATCGGCTATCCAATATCCGATATCCGATTACAGAATATCGAATATCGACTTTTCGGATTTCGCATACCGAGTTTTTAAATACCGAATTTTCGAAAATCGAATATCGGTTATCCGAATATGCGATATCGAATATCGGCTATCCAATATCCGATATCCGATTAGAGAATATCGAATACCGACTTTTCGGATTTCGAGTACTGAGTTTTTAAATACCAAATTTTCGAAAATCGAATATCGGATATCCGAATTTGCAATATCGAATATCGGCTATCCAATATCCGATATCCGATTACAGAATATCGAATATCGACTTTTCGGATTTCGGATACCGAGTTTTTAAATACCGAATTTTCGAAAATCGAATATCGGATATCCGAATGTGCGATATCGAATATCGGCTATCCAATATCCGATATCCGATTACAGAATATCGACTATCGACTTTTCGGATTTCGGATACCGTGTTTTTAAATACCGAATTTTCGAAAATCGAAAATCGGATATCTGAATATGCAATATCGAATATCGGCTATCCAATATCCGATATCCGATTACAGAATATTGAATACCGACTTTTCGGATTTCGGGTACCGAGTTTTTAAATACCGAATTTTCGAAAATCGAATATCGGAGCTCCGAATATGCGATATCGAATATCGGCTATCCAATATCCGATATTCGATTACAGGATATCGAATACCGACTTTTCGGATTTCGAATTTCGAGTTTTACTTTTACTTTTACTTATACTTTTACTTTTACTTTTACGTTTACTTTTACTTTTGCTTTTACTTTTACTTTTACTTTTACTTTTACTTTTACTTTTACTTTTACTTTTACTTTTACTTTTACTTTTACTTTTACTTTTACTTTTACTTTTACTTTTACTTTTACTTTTACTTTTACTACTTTTACTTTTACTTTTACTTTTACTTTTTCTTTTACTTTTACTTTTACTTTTACTTTAACTTTTACTTTTACTTTTACTTTTACTTTTACTTAAAAACTCGGTACCCGAAATCCGAAAAGTCGGTATTCGATATCCTGTAATCGAAAATCGGATATTGGATAGCCGATATTCGATATCGCATATTCGGAGCTCCGATATTCGATTTTCGAAAATTCGGTATTTAAAAACTCGGTACCCGAAATCCGAAAAGTCGGTATTCGATATTCTGTAATCGGATTTCGGATATTGGATAGCCGATATTCGATATTGCATATTCGGATATCCGATATTCGATTTTCGAAAATTCGGTATTTAAAAACACGGTAACCGAAATCCGAAAAGTCGATAGTCGATATTCTGTAATCGGATATCGGATATTGGATAGCCAAAAGCAAAAGCAAAAATAGCAAAAGTAAAAGTTAAATTAAAAGTAAAAAAAAAGTAAAATTAAAAGTAAAAGTAAAAGTAAAAGTAAAAGTAAATATAAAATTAAAAGTAAAAGTAAAAGTAAAAGTAAAAGTAAAAGTAAAAGTAAAAGTAAAAGTAAAAGTAAAAGTAAAAGTAAAAGTAAAAGTAAAAGTAAAAGTAAAAGTAAAAGTAAAAGTAAAAGTAAAAGTAAAAGTAAAAGTAAAAGTAAAAGTAAAAGTAAAAGTAAAAGTAAAAGTAAAAGTAAAAGTAAAAGTAAAAGTAAAAGTAAAAGTAAAAGTAAAAGTAAAAGTAAAAGTAAAAGTAAGAGTAAAAGTAAAAGTAAAAGTAAAAGTAAAAGTAAAAGTAAAAGTAAAAGTAAAAGTAAAAGTAAAAGTAAAAGTAAAAGTAAAAGTAATAGTAAAAGTAAAAGTAAAAGTAAAAGTAAAAGTAAAAGTAAAAGTCAAAGTCAAAGTCAAAGTCAAAGTCAAAGTCAAAGTCAAAGTAAAAGTCAAAGTAAAAGTCAAAGTAAAAGTCAAAGTCAAAGTCAAAGTCAAAGTCAAAGTCAAAGTCAAAGTCAAAGTCAAAGTCAAAGTCAAAGTCAAAGTCAAAGTCAAAGTCAAAGTCAAAGTCAAAGTCAAAGTCAAAGTCAAAGTCAAAGTCAAAGTCAAAGTCAAAGTCAAAGTCAAAGTCAAAGTCAAAGTCAAAGTCAAAGTCAAAGTCAAAGTCAAAGTCAAAGTCAAAGTCAAAGTCAAAGTCAAAGTCAAAGTCAAAGTCAAAGTCAAAGTCAAAGTCAAAGTCAAAGTCAAAGTCAAAGTCAAAGTCAAAGTCAAAGTCAAAGTCAAAGTCAAAGTCAAAGTCAAAGTCAAAGTCAAAGTCAAAGTCAAAGTCAAAGTCAAAGTCAAAGTCAAAGTCAAAGTCAAAGTCAAAGTCAAAGTCAAAGTCAAAGTCAAAGTCAAAGTCAAAGTCAAAGTCAAAGTCAAAGTCAAAGTCAAAGGTGTTAGGTTCAAAAGTGTTAGGTTCAAGTGTTAGGTTCAAAAGTGTTAGGTTAGGTAAGGTTAGGTTAGGTTAGGTTTTTTTTTTTTTTTTTTTTTTTTTTTTTTTTTTTTTTTTTTTTTTTTTACTGCGATCTCCAACATAATCGGAGACTAGACGAAGCTACTCATTCATACCAGTTCTCGCTTTTATTCTTCTCGCACTTTCATTCTGCATACGTTATCTTTCTTACATTCATTCATCTTTCTTTCTATAAGGGTAGGACTCCCTTCTACTACTATTCTACTCTTTATTTCTTTTATCTTTATTTTTGGGAAGAACGCCAACACGGTATTAACTTTATTAGTCTTTTACAACTTTTCTTATTCTAGTTTCTACATTCTTATTTCTATTACATTGTTGGATATTCTTACTTTTCTATCTTATTTATCTATTCTTATAGCTCTTACATGTTCCTTAGGTGTTATTCTTATTTTTATATTCCTATTATTTTCTATTACATTATGGGTTTTCAACTTTTAATTACACAGTTATCTTATGTGCCTATTCTTACTATTAACATATTCCTTAGGCTAGTTCTTATTTCATTATTCTTGCATATATAAGGGTTTACATTTGAGCCATCTTTGCAGTTCTTGTTTGTTACAAGTTTTGGACTATTAAATTTCTATTTTTAAATTCTATTTACTCTAGCATAGATCATACAGTTGCTTTATCTCTTATTATTTTTCGGAGGCTTTGGTATTGCTGTGCAGTGTTAAATGACATGTGTTCTTTTGTTATTTATTTTCTCTGTGTCCAATGCTTGACATTAATATTTGTATAATATTAAGTAAACATTTTTGCTTAGTTCTTATTTCTTTTTATGACTTTTGTGCATATTTTCACGCAATATTCCAAGAACTCATTCCTTTTCTTTCCCGCGATTATTGTTCGAATATTTTCGGCGTCAAGTTTGGTGTCCAGTAGGTGCTCGGCCTCGAGTCTCTCCCTGTCAAAAACAGGGCAGCTTAACAATATATGTGGCACCGTCTCAGCGATATCAGGATCGCAGATGCACGACGGGTTCTCTTTACACTTGAAGCGATTCAAGTATTCCGAGAACCCGCCGTGCCCCGTCATGATCTGGGTTGTGACGCTGCTAATTTCAATTTTTCTGACTATCCTGTAGGCCGCCACCGCATCCGGGAAAAACAGTTTGGTCACCGAAGCAGTCTCTCCTGTGGTGTATCTCCGGTTCCACTCGTCAAGAGTTGCCGTACGAATGCATCTCTTGACGTATGAAACCGGACATAGATCGTAGTCGGGCCTTCGCTTGGAACCCTCAGCGGCATCCTTGGCTAGTTTATCGGCCCTCTCATTTCCTTCCAACCCCACATGAGCTTTTATCCAAAACAAGGTTACAGCCTTGTTTTGGGTTGACAAAGACTTTAGGTTTGCCCTGGCTTCCACTGCAAGGGGGTGGTTTCTGTTGTGGTTTTGGATAGTTTGGAGGGCCGCCATTGAGTCGCTGAAGATTCCAAACGTTTGTGCCTTGAGCTTCCCGATCTCCCGGGTTGCCACACATATTGCTAAGAGCTCCGCCTGGTAAACCGTGGAGTACTGTGGGAGAGCAAGCTTGCGGGTTTTGGTTTCGGCTTCGCCATTCCAGATGGACAGCGCAGCCCCAACTTTGCCCCCTATCTTGCTCCCGTCTGTAAATATGCGAACTTCCAGGTCATTTTGTGCATCAAGTTGCTCTTGGTTTACCAGGCTTACAAGCTCCAGCTCAGTGGGTTAGGTTAGGTTAGGTTAGGTTAGGTTAGGTTAGGTTAGGTTAGGTTAGGTTAGGTTAGGTTAGGTTAGGTTAGGTTAGGTTAGGTTAGGTTAGGTTAGGTTAGGTTAGGTTAGGTTAGGTTAGGTTAGGTTAGGTTAGGTTAGGTTAGGTTAGGTTAGGTTAGGTTAGGTTAGGTTAGGTTAGGTTAGGTTAGGTTAGGTTAGGTTAGGTTAGGTTAGGTTAGGTTAGGTTAGGTTAGGTTAGGTTAGGTTAGGTTAGGTTAGGTTAGGTTAGGTTAGGTTAGGTTAGGTTAGGTTAGGTTAGGTTAGGTTAGGTTAGGTTAGGTTAGGTTAGGTTAGGTTAGGTTAGGTTAGGTTAGGTTAGGTTAGGTTAGGTTAGGTTAGGTTAGGTTAGGTTAGGTTAGGTTAGGTTAGGTTAGGTTAGGTTAGGTTAGGTTAGGTTAGGTTAGGTTAGGTTAGGTTAGGTTAGGTTAGGTTAGGTTAGGTTAGGTTAGGTTAGGTTAGGTTAGGTTAGGTTAGGTTAGGTTAGGTTAGGTTAGGTTAGGTTAGGTTAGGTTAGGTTAGGTTAGGTTAGGTTAGGTTAGGTTAGGTTAGGTTAGGTTTTTTTTTTTTTTTTTGTTAGTATCTTTTTACCGCGGACTGAGGCGTCCGCGACTTTGTTTACATGTTACAAATTGTTTATATTATTTCTTTTTACATTATTGATGCAGTTGCTGCACTCCTTCATCGGTACTTACTATCTAAACTTAAATGCTATGTGAGTCCATATATGTTTTTTTATTTTATTTTTTTTTTTTTTATTATTATTATTTTTTTTTTTTTTTTTTTTTTTTTTGCAGGCTTTTATTTACGAGGTATTAATGACACTACTAAAACTACAGTTACACTACTATTGAGGTTTTTATACCGAGTGTCAGTGTGGATCGACCAGCCTCCTCCGACGGCACCCGTTCACGGATATGACGCCCACATCCGCGCCATTAAGCTCAACCATATTTTAGGGAACTCAACGGCCGCATATGAAACGCCACCATCGGCAAGACCTTTAAGTGAGTATGACGACTCACTCTGTCACTCGGCTTACACAGTTTTTTTTTTTTTATATATATTTTTTTTTTTTTTTTTTTCCTATTATTATTATTTTTTTTGTTTGCATGCTTTTATTTACAATATATACATAAGATTACTAAAACTACGGTTACACTACTATTGAGGTTTTTATACCGAGTGTCAGTGTGGATCGACCAGCCTCCTCCGACGGCACCCGACGACTCACTCTGTCACTCGGCTTTCACAGTTCTTTTTTTTTTTTTTTTTTTTTTTTTTTTTTGTGGGATTGGGGAAAGGTTTGGTCAGGTTTTGGGTCTAACGACCAGGGACTTCGCCAGCCTCAGTACGGCTTCCATGACAGCTATATCTCGATGCTGCATGGCCGTCTTAAGGTTGTACTCGACGACCGTTTTAGTCGGCGCATCCATCGCTTTCCTCGCAAAGCGGCCCGTGGCGTCATCGGCGTCGTCGGTGTAGTAGACGCAACTGACCGTGTGTCTCGACACTGCCACTACCGCATGGGAGACGCTGTCGTGGATCTGAAGCCTCCTGGACTTGGTGTTGATGATGATTACGCTGTCGTAGGTCAACCCCTGAGCTTCGTGAATGGTCAACGTACGCGACCCTTCGCCGGACCCATAACCCTGGCTCATGAGAGAAGATTTCTCCTCTTGTGTGTGAACCAGGAATAGGGTATTTTGGGCGGTGCTCGGTATTTTCGCTCCCGTATAACCCTTCACGCTCAGGGAGTGGACCCGCGACAGCGTCGCCCTTGACGAGTATATGCCGGAGTATATCTCGCTTAGGGCATACGCCACGTCCATAGGGTTGCGGTGTGTACAGAGCAGCTCCTGGGTGATGCCTGCCACCAGGTTTGGACGGGTGTACCTTAATTGAAATAGGTTGTCTCTGTCCAAAAATGGTAGCTGGTTTACATCCCCGATGAGGACCACCTCGCTTGCCCCAGACAACTTGACTGCCATAACTATGGCCCCAAAGTGGTTCATAAGGGCCTCGTCTACCGTCAGACGGTAGCACTTCTCCTGTTTTTTGAACCCATTTGCTAAGATTGAAGCCATAGTACGCACCTTTGTCTTGACTTTGTCTCCTAAGCGGTGCGCCAGCTTTTCCCTTAGATCTTTGGCAGCTTCAGTCGTTGTAGTGGCTACGATGTCCTTCTCCTCATCGAAGTGTTTCACCACCCAGGTCGTCTTCCCGCAACCCGGGACCCCGTTTACCCACCTGATACTGGGTACCGCCCAAGTTTCCCTGGATGTTGAAATATCCGAAGTCCCCGTGATGGACTTAGCCATTTCGAGGATCTTATCGTCCAACATGATTTTGGTACATTTGGCGGTAACCAGTATCGGGTCGTCGTCGGGGGCTCTGAATTTGAGTTTGCCCGAACGCTCCGTCTGCTCCTCGTCCAGGGCTACGAAACCATACTTCGCGCTGTAGGCTGCCATGTACGACCCCGTCATTTCCCCTTTGATGACTTGAGATTTGACGTTGTCGTACACCGCTGCCTCTGCTTCCTCGAGTAGGACCCTAAGCAGACCTTCTGTGTTTCGCTGGAAGGTCAGCAGGATCTTGCTGCATGTCATGAGTGTAACCTCTCTGGTCGCTCTCACGATCGCTATGTACTCGAGAAATGCGCTCTTGACATGGTCTATGGTGCCTGAGCTTGTTGCCAATGTTGGTGGGCTGACCTGTCCTTTATCGGCCCTTGTCGGAGTTGGCCTCTGTTGAGATGGTTCCTTGGCCTTTTTCCGAAAGAACCTCTCCACGGCTGTCTCCTGTGGTGTACTGCGACTGGTGCTTGGAAGCAGATTGCTGAGGAAAGTGCTGAACGTTTTCAGACGACTCCTCGACCGAGCCCGTTCCTCTGGGCTTGTGGTTTTACTCTGTTCCTTTGCTTTTTCGGTCGCTGCCTTTTGCTGAGCCCTCTCGGATCCACTGAGGGTGTTCGGGCTTGTTGCGGTGGCTGTTTGGCGTCTCGGGGCTTTGAGGAAACTTAATGATTCCCCTCTGTCCTCATAGACGATTACCTCATGGTGCTCAGAGGCCTTTAAACAACCGTAGCGGTCCGCAACATCTCCTCTCTCGCCTCCGATCTCCATGGCATCCACGCTTATTGTTCGAGCGCCTTCCGAGTTTTCCCCGGCCTCCCCAATCTTTTGAAGTACCAAACTTGCCTGTGTGAATGGAGTGTCCGCTCCCCACTCGAATAAAGCGATTGTCTTCCCTTTGAATCGCAATAGACGGCAACGGTGAGTGGCTACTTCGACTTGAGGCAATGCAGCGTATTTGCTGCCTTTGATGGTTGTCTTGGTGGTACTTCCGTTGATAAGGGCGGCTAGGCCCGGTGAGATTGGTATTCGGGCTCCTGGTCGGCTCCAGCCGATGCAGAAGCTTATTCCCAGTTTTTCCCCTTCCTTGTTCATGAACAGGGCGACGGGTCGCAGTCTGATACTTGGTACTCCGTCTCCTCCGCATGCCAGGAGTTGTGCTATTGGCATGCTTGTAGGGGCTGGTGGTGAACTGGCTTCCGCTTCTGCTGTCGCCGTCGCTGGTGCTCTGATTTGGTCAGTGTTTGTATTTGTGGGTTGTGTAACAGTGATTGATGTGTGTGCAGTGTTTTGTGTTGTTGTTGCTTGTGGTAGGGTTTGAGGTGTAGTTGTTTGTAGTGATGGTGGTTGGCCAGGTGGTAGTCGAGTTCGACGTGGTAAGGATGGGTCTGTTTTGTTAGCCCCTGCCGCGACTGTGGCGACTTTGCTCGCGAATGCCAAGAATGGTTTCCTGGTTGCCGATCCTTCTATGATGTTGTGAAGAGAGGACTGGCTTAGCTGGGTTCCGATCTTTACTTCCAGCTCCATTCTGTCATGACTGAATCTTGGGCATTCAAGTAGCAGGTGCCACACCGTCTCTTCGCAGCTGGGGTCGCAGACGCACGAGGGACTATCTTTAAGGTGGAATCGGTGGAGATACGCTGAGAATCCTCCATGTCCTGTTAGGACTTGTACATGGACCGGTGTGAGAACTGTGTCTCTGAGTGTCTTTTTCGCCGCTAGGACGTCTGGGAAAAACACTTTTGTTACCGCTCCTGTACTCGATGACTCGTATCGCGCTTGCCACTTACTTATAGTCCCTTCCCTTATCTTCCGCCTCACGAAGGATACGGGGACCTTGTTGTAGTGAACTGTGTCACTATTTAGGGCTGCTTCTTTAGCCAGTTCATCGGCTCTCTCATTCCCGGCGGTTCCCACGTGGGCCTTAAGCCAGAAGAGTCTCACCTCTCTGCCCTCCCGTCGAATCTCACGGACGCTGTTCTTAATCTGGAATGCCAGGTGGTGAGTGACAGACGGCCTCCTGAGCAGGTCAAGCGACGATCTTGAGTCGCTTAAGATGCTCACGGTGGCCGCCCTAGACTCTCTTACCATGTTAACGGCTCTGAAGAGGGCGTACATTTCCGACTGGAAGACTGAGTTGTGAGGCGCCAGGCCAAAAGTATTGCATCTAGACTCTATTCCGTTTTCCCACCAAGTCAAGGCAGCTCCGACTTTCCCCTCTATCTTGCTGCCATCGGTGTATATTTGGGGACCGATTACTCGGTGGGTTTCCAGAGTTTCAGGAGTCAGATCCTCCAGGCGTGCGTACTCTGTTATTGTGAGTAGCGCTGGATGAGGATTTCGGGAGTGGTGGACGTCCCGTTCCAACTCGCAGCCCGGTGGTAGGAACTCGTGGGAATGGCCCTTTTTGATCTTAAAAAGGGTTGCAGCCTCGATTACCCGGAGGTCTAGGGGAAGTTGGCCTGACAGAATTAGTGCTGATGTTAGAGACACCGTGCGGTATGCTTTGCAGATCTTCTGCGCAAAGCCTCTCTGCAGTGAATCAAACTGATTCCTTGTCATCAGTTTCTCAGCCGCAGGGGCCCACGCACTCGCTGCATACGTCACGATTGGCTCTATCACCGACACGTATATTGTCCTGATTATTTCTCCGTTGAGACCCCAGGTCACCTTCGCTGCGCGTGCCAGCTGCTTATAGATGTCTGTGGCCCTTTTACAGGTTGCAGACACATGCGCGTTAAAGGTGAGTTTCGAGTCTATAATGAGACCTAGCAGCTTAACCTCTTGGACTAGGTTTAGCCGCGTGCCTGACATATAGAGTACCGGAAGGTCATACTTAAGCTTTCTCGTTAAAACCATCGCATTGGTCTTGTGCGCTGCGAAGCTTAATTTGTTTTTGACGCCCCATTCCGATACTACGTCTAGCACGTCGTTTGCCGTCTGCTGCAGGGGACTGGTGGTAAAGTCCGAGAAAACTAGGACAACGTCGTCTGCGAAGGCTTGGCAATAAACCCCCATTCCAGCCATTTTGTGAAGGAGTGAGTCTAGGATAAGGTTCCAAAACGTCGGTCCGGCAATGGAGCCTTGTACGCATCCTTTCGTGGTTCCCTTCTCACTAGTCGCTCTGGCGTAGTTGACCCTGATGTTCCGGTCTTCCAGGTATGAGGTAACAAGTTCGTAGATGTTTTTTGGGCATCTCTTTACTACCAACTGCCTTTTTAATGCTGGCCACCATGCATTATCGAAGGCCCCCTCTATGTCCAGTGATATCAAAAGCACAATCTTTTTGGCTTTGATTTCGGCTCGTAGGTGGCCCACTAGGGCGTAGAGGGCGTCTTCGGTTCCACGCTGTGGCATGAAGCCGTATTGGTTGGTGTTAAGTGTAGGAAGGAGATGCCACTGGAGTCTGCCCACTAGGAGTTTCTCGACGATTTTTCCTAGGACCGAGAGCAGGCCTATTGGCCTGTACGACTTTGGGCTGGTATAGTCGTCTTTTCCTGGCTTGCGAAGGATGCACACGTGGGCGACCTTCCACTGCTTCGGGAAGTGTGACAGCGACAGACATCTGTTAGCTATCGCTAAGAACACGTCCCTGTCGCAGTTTATTGCCGCTGTGCAAATGTCCGCTGTGAGTCCATCGGGACCGGGAGCTTTTTTCGGATTTTGGTTCTGAATAACCATTTCCAGCTCCGCGTTCGTGAAAGGAGGATCATCAGCAGACAGTCCTCGAGGGTTTTTCTCCTCCGCTAGCCTCCTCAGGGCAGTGTGGTAAGGCTGTTCGGCATCCGTTGAGTCTTCCGGGTAGAAGGTTTTTGCCAGCAGATCCGCAGATTGCTCTGGGCTGAGCGTTTCGCCTGCGGTGTTTCTAAGGAGGGTGTCATCCTGTCTTCTGGCTGTCTTCCTAAGTACCCTGTAGATGCCGTCCCACATGCTCTCCCGGTCCTGCTTCGAGCAGAACTCCTTCCAGCTGGCCGTGGCTGCCTCGGTCGCCGCTGTGGTGTAGGTGGTTTTGGCCTGTACATAGTCCTGGATGACGAATTGTCTCCGGGTTGCTGCTGCATTCCGGATTCTTCTCTTCTTCGTCAGTGCATCTCGTTTGAGACGTTCCAGAGATGGGTTCCACCAGGGGGGCTTGGTGTCGTGTTCCGGCGACCCCAGTTTTGGGATCGCTTCCTCACATGAGCGGTGTATAAGTTTGGTGTATTTAGATATGAGTGTCTCCAGGTCCTCTGGGTTCGCAACGTCCGAGACTGTGACTGGCGTGATGTCACTTTCCGCCAGGCCTGCCTTGAAGTTTGTGCGGAAGTCTGACCACTTTGCCTTCTTCGTGTTATAGATGCGCGTGGTGATTGGCCTTAGGGGTTCCAAGGCCTTCTCCAAGTGCATTGAGAAGGTTATTGCATTGTGGTCCGAGGTTGTTAGACTTCTTTCTACTCGCCACTCCTCGACTTTGCCTAACAGTGACAGGCTACATACCGTAACATCGACGATGCTGGTGCACCACCTGTCTCCTCTGTAGGTCTCGAACGTCGGCGTTTGGCCCATGTTAAGGATGTGGAGTTCTTGCTCGTTGAGGAATGAGTTGTACTCCGCCCCGCGATGGTTTTCGGAAACACTTCCCCACCACTGGCTCCAGGCGTTTACATCTCCTCCCACTAGGATGTTGTGTGTGTGTAATTTGTGTATGGTGTTTTGTGTTACAGAGAGGTACGGTTCGATTTCTTGGTCACCCTCAAAATAGACCGATAGCACTCCAAAGCTGAATTGGCCCGCCTTCAGCAGGACGGCGGCGATGTTCTCGGTCACAAGCTGGGGGTCATGGATGACCTCCAGGTTGTTCCCGAAAACAACTATAGCAGCCTTGACTGGTTTCTGGCGATTGAGGCTGCACTGGATAACTTGCGTGCCGGGCAGTTGCTTCATCACACCTGTTCGTCCTACATAAGGTTCTTGAACAAGTGCTACCGAAACTCCCCTCGCCTGTGCCGCCATGTGCAGCTCTTCTGTGGCCAGCTTGGAGCGCTGAAGGTTGACTTGGATGAATTTCAGCCTTGCTGTCGGTCTCGTTGCGTTTTGTAAGGTGACGGGTTGTCCTGTGTGTGTGTTCTCCTGGTCGCCCTTAGCAATAGGAAACGCGCGACCTCGCTATTCCATCCCACTTTTGGCGTTCCGGGCATTCTTCGCTGAACGCGGTGTGTGCCAGGTCGCTGCCCGGTTTTTGAGCCACTTTGCAATTTATGCATGTGGGCTGTTTGCCGTCAGCCCGACTGGGGCAGTCCCTTCCGTTGTGTGCTCCTGCGCAGAAGCTGCAGGCTTCTTTTTCGGCCTTGCATATGGTCCTATTGTGACCGTATCCAAGACACTTTGTGCACTGTACTAGGGGGGACTGGTCCTCAATGGGGCACCGCTTAATGCCCACGTGGACTTTTTGTGCCTGGGTGAACCTCTTCCAGAGCTCCGGGGAGAGCTCGAGAACCGGGTGGCACTCGTGGGGGTTCCTCGCGCGCTTCCTGAATCGCATCTTTAAGGTCTGCTCAGCTACAGCGACGTCTTGCAGTAGGTGTTTGTTCTGCGCTTTAAGCAGGTCAACAATTTCAACGTCGCTATAGCTGGACAGGACCCCCTTGATGCAGACTAGAGGGTTCTGAGGTTTAGGCTCCTGGACCTTGAGCTCTGAGTTTAACTTGAACTGATCCTTGATCAGGTTCAAGTCTGTTTTGCTGGCGCACCTGAGCACGACTTTCTGGTTGCGGGCTTTGCGGACGGTGTCCACTCGGGCTCCGCTCGTTTTAAGGTCCAGGGCTGTCCTAATCCTCTCGACCACGTTATCCCCGGTATGCCTGGGGTTTGTCGACGACACGATCAGGGTGTGGTTAGGTGATGGAGTGAGTTTCGGGAGTTTAGGTGTACTGGCTACCTGGGCAAAGGTTTTGGGACCCTGTTGTTGTTGTTGCGGCCTGTCCGCTCGGCCCAGGTCTGCGACTCCCTTCTCTATGTTTTGGAGCGTCTTTTTCACATCCCCGACTGCGAGTTCCGCTTCCAAGTTCAGCGCTGGAGGCGCCTGGATTAGCGGCTCTTTATCGCGCAGTACGCGGATGTCCGCCGAGACGATCTCCAACCTCTCTGCTAGGGGTTTTATGTGTTGCGATATGTTAAGTGGTTGCTGTGGTGGCGGGGGGGAGGCTACAGGCCTGTTGGCGATGGCCTGTAGTAGTGATTGCAGTTTTGAGAACTCCTCTTTAAACTTGCTCGTTGAGAGAAGGTCTGTGTCCTGGCTACTCGGGTCCGCCTCTGGGTGTGTTGGCTGGCTGAGGTCTTCCTTGAGCCTTTCCAATGCCTTCCGGAGTACATCCAACTGGTTCGATATGTTGGCGAGGGACGTCTCCAGGCGTGAGAGACCAGCTCCTGTTTGATCCCCTTTGGAATCCGCCGGAGTCCTGGAATTCTCCTGTCTTGTCCTCTCGTGCTCCTTCTGGTTTTGGAGGCTTGCTGTTTTAATCTCCTCCTTGACCTCTTTAATACCCTTGAGGGTATCTACGGTTTCATGGCCAAGCCATTCCCGGATTCCTTTCGCCTCTTTTTTTGTTTCGGACACGTCTGTCCGCATGAGTGACAGCTCCACCTTCAGCGCCATTAAATCTCGAGTGTGAGCTCTCTCGACTCGCACAAGCTCTTGTGCATGTCGAGAGCGCTCCTTCTCGAGGTTGAATTTATGGCGTGCTCTTGAGTCTGCCAATGACAGGGCTACCTCGTAGAGGCCTTGCAGACACTCATGGGCGGTAACCTTACACTCTCTCTTCATATTCCCTGCTGCTTCCAATGCGTCCTTGCCTTTTTGGAGCAGTTGGTTCGCTTCCCGTGTGGCAAGATCCATCTCTACCCCTGTTCCCCTTCTCGGTGTTCTATATAGGAGGCTCGGCCTTCCGCACTCGGAACGACTTTGGCTTACGGTCGAAGCCACTGAGCTCTCATCCTCCGAAAGGATTTGATGGGGGGGGGAGATACCGCACTGTTCCCAGTTGACGACGATCTCTGTGGCTCTGATACGATCGTCGGGCGTGTGGAACTCCTGTGTCTCTGCGGAAACCGACACTGGAGGTGTGACCGTCACGTCTGGTTCCGACGGCGCTTTTGTCACCTGGGGCACCTGTGATGGACGCGCCGCCTTCTCGGAGACGACGGACTTGGCCGTATTTTTAAGGACCTTTTCCCTAAGGGACTTGGGGGCCCTAGCGGCGTCCGTGGTCGTTTTGCGGGAGGTGGTGGATGACATGATTTTGCTAGTTTTTGAGAGGAGTTTGAAGTTTAGAACTTAATTATACTACAATATAATTCTTATATCTACTTTATTGCCTTGGTTTTTTTTTTTTTTTTTTTTTTTATTTTTTTTTTTTTTATTATTAATATATGGACTCACTGGTGCTGCGCTGGTGGTCTGCGGCTGCTGCCCGATGAGGAGTCCGACAACTGGTACAGCTCGGTGATGTGAGCTGTGTCAACGCGCTGGCGGTGGTAACGCAGTGGAATCCCGCTGAGTCTCCGGATGTTGTGGTGTGTGGGCGCCGAAATTTAGGTTTCTGTTGGGGCCAAGTTGTAGGGTGTTTTGTGCCCTTTCAAATGAGCCCAATCTCGGCCTTCTAGCTCCAACGGGTACGGAGTTAGACCGCGGGGGGGTGAGGTAGCCCTGAGAGGGGGGTTGGGGGGGGGGGGACTTTCGTGGGGAGACTTTTGCGGGGGGGTGAAGGCGGGGGGGGGGGGGAGGGGGGGGGGGGAGGTCTCGTGTGGAGACTATTGAGGGGGGGTGAGGAAAAGGGGAGGGGGGATATTTGATGAGGGGAGGGGGATCAAAAGGGGTGAGGGACCCTTTACGGCTCAGGCAAGGTCTTGGGATACCAAGATGAATGAGCCCAAACTTGGGGGGGTAGGGACAAAGGGTTCAGGAGTTCTCTCGGGCTTACCTGATGATGAGCCACGGTATGGTCACTACGGTAGCTGGTATGCAGGCAGATTCCTCGTCCGGCTTCGAAGTCTCCAGTGAAGGCTGGGATGGCTGGTGTTTTAGTGTGCCTCGTGCCGTGCGGTTACACGTGTAGCCAATTTGAGGTTATTGATGGCTGTTACCGCGTGTTTCGGCGTTTTTCGACACTTAATATCTCCCAGGCCCTTGCTCCGATTTGGTCGATCCAGGTGTCTATGGATAGGTCTCTGCCGCTGCTCGCTTTTTACAAATTTTCAAGAGTGACTTCACTGACCTGTGGCAAGTTATAGTCCTCCAAAGTTTCTTGGCTGTTGCTCCGAAACCCGTAGTGTCAGACACTTGCCCACACGTTTCCTGTTGAGTTGACACTGCACAATTCCACTGGTAACTTTATTCCGCACTTATATCAACGCGTTGATTTTTGGTGATTTTTTAACGCGGAGCGCGATGTTTAGACGTTGGAAGATTGTCGTATACGGGTTAGGTTAGGTTAGGTTAGGTTAGGTTAGGTTAGGTTAGGTTAGGTTAGGTTAGGTTAGGTTAGGTTAGGTTAGGTTAGGTTAGGTTAGGTTAGGTTAGGTTAGGTTAGGTTAGGTTAGGTTAGGTTAGGTTAGGTTAGGTTAGGTTAGGTTAGGTTAGGTTAGGTTAGGTTAGGTTAGGTTAGGTTAGGTTAGGTTAGGTTAGGTTAGGTTAGGTTAGGTTAGGTTAGGTTAGGTTAGGTTAGGTTAGGTTAGGTTTTTTTTTTTTTTTTTTTTTTTTTTTTTTTTTTTTGTTTTGGCAGGAGTGGGAAATCCCTTCGGACATCTCGACTATCTCACGGAGATTGTGAGACAGTCGAGATAGTGCGGGACTTGGACCCGCTAAAACCCACTCCTGCTCTGCTTGCGACCCCTGACATGGTCAGAGACTTTTTTGTGCGATTAAATTTATCTTTCTTAGTATTTTGATTTTGCTTTGTGAGAGTATCACTTATTATCATTATTTAAGGAACACTGATTGTTAAAGAAGAACTATATGCCTAATGTTTCCCTACGGTGCTGTGCTTTCATGTCCATATCTATTCTTAAAGAAATAACATATAGGATGAAGCACGAGCTTATCTTTAAATTTTGTTTCTCTTAATAACTTTGCAGACAATTCCTGCGCAGTATTCTAAAAATATGTCTCTGTTTTTATTAATTTTCATAATTATTTGGATATTATTTTTTGTTATTTTAGTCTCTAATTTCATCTCCGTCTCCCGCCTTTCTTTACTAAATACTGGGCATTCGGTCAGGATGTGGACGACCGACTCTACCGCATCTGGTTCACAGATGCACGATGGGCTCTCCTTACACTTGAAACGATGCAGGTATTCGGAGAACCCACCGTGCCCCGTGAAGATCTGGGTGGTGATGTTAGTCGGTTCAATTTTTCGCACTATCCTGTAGGAGTCGGTTGCGTCCGGGAAGAACACCCTGGTGACCGCTGCAGTCTCACCATGCTGGTACCTGAGGTTCCATTCGTCAAGCGACTCCTTACGGATCTGCCGCTTGACGAATGACACGGGACACAGGTCGTAATCCGGCCTCTTCTTCGACTTCAGGGCAGCTTCCTTCGCTAGTAGGTCGGCCCTTTCATTCCCCTCCAACCCTGCGTGGGCTTTGATCCAGAACAAGGAGACACTCTTGTTCTGGAGTTTACAGCGTCTGATGGTGTCCCTTGTTTCCACTGCCAACGGATGGGAGGAGGCAACGTTTGTGACCGACTGAAGGGCCGCCATGGAGTCGCTGAAGATGCCGAATGTCGACTCTTTATGCTTGAGGGCCTCTCCCGCCGCCCTTTGTAGGGCCAGAAGTTCAGCCTGGTAGACGGTGCAGTAGGACGGCAGCGCAAGTTTGAGGGCCTTGGTTTCAGTGGCACCATGCCACAAGGATAGCGCCGCCCCAACCCTGCCCTCAATTTTGCTGCCGTCTGTGAATATTCGCACAGCGAAGTCGCTGTGGTTGGCGTAATGTTCCTCGTCTACCAGACTTCCAAACTCCAAGTTTAGTTGATCCGCGGGGTGCGGCGCTTCCGTCGCCGGGGCCATCCGCTCGACCTCCCTGTCTCCCAGCGCTGGCTGGGGCACGCCCCTCTTGGCTTCGTATAAAGTCGACACTTCCCGCACCCGAAGGTCGAGTGGGAGTATCCCAGCCAGCACTAGCGCCGAGTTTAAGGAAACCGTGCGATAAGCTCGGCACAGTTTTTGGGCAAATCCCCGCTGGACCACACTGAGCTGTTTTCTAATTCCCACTTTATTGGCGGCAGGTGCCCATGCGCTTGCTGCGTAGAGGATTATCGGCTCGACTACTGCCGTGTAGATGACGCGGATGACTTCCGGATGAAGGCCCCAGCTCACCTTGGCTGCACGTGCCAGATGTTTATAAATGTTTACAGCTTTCCTGCAAACATTGGCGACGTGTGTGTTGAAGGTGAGCTGGTGGTCGACGGTGAGCCCCAGTATTTTTATTTCATTAGACATGCCAATGTCTACCCCGCCCATGCTCAGGAGCGGGACATCGTACTTTAATTTCCTGGTGATGACCATTGCACAGGTTTTGTGTGGTGCAAATTTAAGTTTGTTTCGGATGCCCCACTCCCTAACATACCCGAGGGCGGCATTGGCACGTCTCTGAATTTCCAATGCTGTATCACCGTCGAAAATCATGACCACGTCATCCGCAAATGCCTGACAGTAGTCTCCTCGCTCTTCCAGCTCTTTCAGCAATGGGTCGAGAATTACGTTCCACAGGATCGGACCGCCAATCGACCCTTGCACACACCCCTTATTTGTGTGCCTAGTGCACTCAGCCCCTGCGTACCTCAGACGGACACTCCTACCGGTCAGGTAGCTATCCATCATGCGTCTGATGTTCACCGGGCACTTTTCCTCAGCCAGTCTGGTCCTGATGGCCGGCCACCATGCGCTGTCGAAGGCTCCCTCTATATCAAGTGACACAACAGTGATCAGCTTCTTTTCCTTCAGCTTTCCTCGGATATGTTGCATCATTGTGTAGAGGGAGTCCTCGGTGCTTCTCTGTGGCATGAAGCCAAACTGGCGAGTACTGAGCCGCGGGATCAAATGCCATTTCAGTCTAGCCACCAGCATCTTCTCTAAGATCTTGCCCAGGACCGGTAAGAGACCGATCGGCCTGTAGGACTTAGGGGTGGTGTACGAGTCTTTGCCGGGCTTCTGGAGAACTACCACTGCTGCTGTTTTCCATGGTCCAGGGAAATGTCCATGTTCCAGGCACTTGTTGGCCAGTGCTAGGAACGTCTCCGGATCTCGGCATATCACCTGGGCGCATATATCGGCTGTGAGACCATCTGCCCCGGGTGCCTTCTTCGGGTTAAAGCTCTCCACCGCCGTTTTCAGCTCCTGAAGTGTAAACGGCGGGTCATGGTGTTCATCATGCCTACGCTCGTTTACACGACAGGCCGCTTCCCGTGTCCGACGGTGGTCCTCCGTTTCTCCCTCCTCTAGGTCCTCGGGGAAGAAGGTCTCCGCTAGCAGCCGGGCCGATTCTTGGGCATTCAGTGGCTTCCCATCCTTGACCAACGGCATGTCCTCCTGCCTTTTGGCGGTCCGTCCCATGATCCTATAAATACCTTCCCAGACTCCCTCTCTGTTCTGCCTCTCGCAAAAGCTCTTCCAACTGGCCGTCTGCGCTTTTTTCGCCAGGGACTCATATCTTTCTTTTGCTTGCAGGTACTCATCTACGACTTTCTGCCTCCGGATCGGTGCAGCGCATCGGATGCGGCGTCTCCGGGTGTTCACCTCCGACTTCAGGGCTGCGAGCTCATTGGACCACCACGGTACGGTAAGTTTTGTATTATTTTTTATTTTTGGTAACTCTAATTCACACGTTTCGACTATTGTAGCTATGTATTTGTTGATCATTTCTTCTAAATTTTGCGTATTATTAATTTCACTAATGCTTTGTTGATTTATTCCTGAATCAGCTTGTAATTGTGCCAGTTTATCATTAAATTGGCGCCAATTTGCTTTTTTTGTGTTGTATAAACGTGTCGTTCTTGTTACATTTAGGCCTCTAGATTTTTGGAGATTAATTTTGAAAACAATAGCGTTGTGGTCCGAACTCGTGATACCCTCGTCGACCCGCCAGTCCTCCACCAGGTCCAGCAACTCCGTCGTGCAAGCAGTTACATCAACGAAGCTGCTGTACAGGGTGTTACCTCTGACGGTGTCGAAAGTCGGAGTGTTGCCGACGTTGAGCACCTGCAAGCCCATTTCTTCCAGGGATCCCGACATTTCTTCGCCTTTGGCGTCTGTTACCAGGCTGCCCCACCAGGCGCTCTTGGCGTTGGCGTCCCCGCCCATTAGCACCTTTGTGGGGCCCAATTCCTCGCGAATCCGCATGAGTTGCTCCAGGTATGGCCGTATGGGTTGGTCCGGTTCAAAGTAGAACGAGACTACTGTGATTTCCCAGGCGCTGGTACGGATCCTCACCACCGTGATGTTGTTGGTGGTGAGTTTCGGGCACTGTGTCACATCGAGGTCGTGATCAAAGACTACTATTGCCGCCTTCACAGTCCCACCTCCTTGGTCAGCGCACTGGTACACTCTGGCGCCTTGGTAGTCTCGCATCCTTCCCACCCCACCCACATACGGCTCCTGGAGCAATGCGAACGCAACTTTCCGCTCACTAGCGACAAGCATGAGCTCTTGGGTTGCTAGGTTCTTCCTCTGCAGATTCGCTTGGATTACCTGGTAACTTGTACGGACGCCTACGCGTGTTCGGGAGTCCCTAAAAGAGTCCCTGATTCCAGTTGCCATTGGTTGGACCTTAGCAGTACGCCACCGACAGCCGAGCCAATGCATCCCACTTTACGCGGGTTGGACACTCGCTGTCGAAGGCGTTGTGCTCGGTTCCATCCAACTTTGAGGCGGCGCAGTTGCAGCACTTTGGCGGCTTTGCTGCCAGCCGGGAAGGGCAGTCCACACTCATGTGGGGGTCACCGCAATGAGCGCAGAGATCGGCAGGCTGAGTGCACATCTTGCGACTGTGACCGTAGCGCAAGCAGCGGGTGCATTGAATCAGAGGTGACTGGTCCAACACGCGCACCCGCTGCAAGTCAATGTGCACTCGACCCGCAGACGTCAGCCTCTGCCACACAATCGGGGACACCTGCAAGACGATATGGCACAGGTGGGAGTTCCTCGCCTTGCGGCGGTACTTCACCCCCAGTCGCGAGTCATCCGCCGGCAGGTCCCCGATCAGGTGGCTGTTCTGACGCTTAAGTGCATCGATGACCTCCACATCAGTGTGGCAGGAGAGCACATCGCGCATAATTACGAGAGGGTCCTTGTTTTTTACCTCCTCCACTGTGAGGTTCCCGGCCTTTATAATTTTCTGGGTAACCCGGGTCAATTCTTCCTTTGTCCTGAAGCCGACTACCACCTTCCGGTCCCTCGCCTTTCGCAGCCTCTCAACGCGAGTACCCTCGTTTCTGGCATCTACCACAGTCCTTAGCTTCTCAATCACCTCTTCACCGGTGTCTTTTTCGTCAGTCGACGAGATCACCGCCGAGTGAAGAGGTGCTTGGAATTGCTGCTTCGGGGCGGCGGCCATTTCTGCGAACGAAGGTCCTTGGCCGGCGACGAAGCGAGGGGCCTGGTTTAGCTGCTCCGACAGAGCCCGTGTGTGCTGCTGGCACTCCTCCAGGGCCTTGTTGTGGGTCCGGAGGTCCTCCATGAGCTGCTTCATGAGCTCCGTCGAGGCATCCGGGGTCGGAGTCGGCGTCAGGTCACTGGAAGCTTTCCCGGGTTCTATTGCTCCGGAGCCTCTTTTTCGCTCGTTTTCACTCTCCTTGACCAACACAAACAGCCTCTCTGCCGCACTCACCATACCTTCCTTGATTTCTTTCTTAAGGTTCTTGGAAAGACTAAGAAGAGTCTTGGCCTTCGAGAGGCACGCCCTTGCCTCCGCGGTTCTAGTGGCGTATCTCACGGGTGGCACCTCAAAGAGCGAGCTCTCACGAGGACTCTCCGACTGTCTTTGGGAACCTTGCTGCGACGCTGTGGCTTTGGCGGTGGATTTGAGCTTGGAGGGCGAGAGAGCGGGATTCTTTTTAAGTTGAGTAGAGGTGGGTACCTTTTCAGGGGGTGTTAAAAGTTTTCGGGACGGTCCCGCTGTTTGTCTCTCCGCCTCCCACTCACCGATACTTCTCCGAACTGAGAGGCCCGTCCGTACTGGGCTTGGTCCCTCCACCTCCAGACTCGCCTCCACAGGCTTCGCCTTTACCACTGGAGTTCTAATTCCGATCATAACGGAGACACTGAGGAAGCTTCACAGTAACTAAAGTGTCAGGGGGCAATATAATAAATAATCGACTGCACTGGATACCTGTATAGGGGGAATTCAGTGCGTACGATAATATTATAGTGAATAAGATTGTAATATATAAATCACTAAAATAAAGATTGTACGGGGTCAATCAATGTCATCTACTAGCTAAAATGTATCCCTGTATTAAAGGGGAAACAAAGTCCGTACAAAAGGTCAATAAAAATAAAAATGTTTAAAATGTCAATTTTTCGTCAAGAAATCAACCCTAATTACCGTTTACCTGTTTCAGGCTGTCAGACTGATCAATTAAAGCTATTTATCGAAAAATAATTTTTGCCGAAAATGCAAAGTTTTCCTACCCTATAGAGCACTATGGGCGGGTGGGCGGGGATTTTTTTTTGCGAGCTATCCGGTCGTGCGAGGTATCGCTAGATCGGGCTCGGCGCGGGCTAGCCGAATATGCAATAAAATTTTTTATAACAAGAGCAAAAATTTTGAGTTAAGGCCTAAAAACCAGTTTTTTAAGTGAAAATTAGTGTTTTCCACCCCCACTCCGGAACTACGGCCACGGAAAGCGGTCCTGGTCACTGGAATATTTGAGGGCGGTTGCTGAGACTATTTTAAATTTGAAACGGTTAATTTAGATCAAAAAATGGCGAAGTTACTGAATTAAATGTGGTGAAATTTTGACAAAAAATTGAAAAAATGCAAAATAAGGGTAAGGGTTGAAGTTTAAGGGTTGCGATTTGTGTCAAACGATAGGCGTCCGCCTTTTTAGGTCTAATGAGCTGAAAACAGCTTCAAAATCGCACTTATAACTACAAAGATATCGATGGTTTTCTCAAACACCTTATCCAGTACATCAATTTTTGGACATAGAATATAGAATTTTGAAAAATTATGGAAAATTTTTTGCGAGCTATCCGGTCGTGCGAGGTATCGCTAGATCGGGCTCGGCGCGGGCTAGCCGAATATGCAATAAAATTTTTTATAACAAGAGCAAAAATTTTGAGTTAAGGCCTAAAAACCAGTTTTTTAGGTTAGGTTAGGTTAGGTTAGGTTAGGTTAGGTTAGGTTAGGTTAGGTTAGGTTAGGTTAGGTTAGGTTAGGTTAGGTTAGGTTAGGTTAGGTTAGGTTAGGTTAGGTTAGGTTAGGTTAGGTTAGGTTAGGTTAGGTTAGGTTAGGTTAGGTTAGGTTAGGTTAGGTTAGGTTAGGTTAGGTTAGGTTAGGTTAGGTTAGGTTAGGTTAGGTTAGGTTAGGTTAGGTTAGGTTAGGTTAGGTTAGGTTAGGTTAGGTTAGGTTAGGTTAGGTTAGGTTAGGTTAGGTTAGGTTAGGTTAGGTTAGGTTAGGTTAGGTTAGGTTAGGTTAGGTTAGGTTAGGTTAGGTTAGGTTAGGTTAGGTTAGGTTAGGTTAGGTTAGGTTAGGTTAGGTTAGGTTAGGTTAGGTTAGGTTAGGTTTTTTTTTTTTTTTTTTTTTTTTTTTTTTTTTTTTTTTTTTTTTTTTTTTTTTGTTTAGGCAGGAGTGGGAAATCCCCACGGACACCTCGGCTGTCTCACCGTCTCACAGAGACCATGAGACAGTCGAGGTAGTGTGGGACTCGAACCCACTAAAACCCACTCCTGCCTTGCCAGTGTTCCTCCGCCATAATTCGCAGAGACCTTGTTCGCATTTTCTTATTTAGCGTTTTCAGGCAGCCGAAGAGACCGCTTTGTGAATGCTGTCTTTTACTTTAAAAGTGTTTCATTTGGTTGAGTGCGCTATTTTTGCTGTTTATATTTTCTATGGTGCGTTTTATTCTGGTTTTTTTAAAATTTCAATACTCCAATTTTGTTATATATTTCCATGTTTATAAGTTTTATCTTCTTAATTTTGTTTTTTAATGTTAACTCACTTTATAATATTAATTTACTACTTCAGTTTAATTTACTTTACTTTATAATATTAATTTACTTTAACCTAATTTACTTTAATTAACTTGAATTTACTTTATTTTTGTATTTACTTTTCCCCCATGCAGCAACGTTTACCAGTTTTTGGCACAGGTAAGGCACTACAATTGCTCTCTTGCTTTTCGTTTAAGTGATATAATAACCATATACTCATTATACGGGTAAATATTACCTAGCAAGGTCAACGGTACTCTCGACGCAGCTCGGCAATACCACTAGAGTTGACTCATGGTCTTGTGCAACTTCAGCCATTTTCATAAGAAAGTGACTCCCGTTCCCACTCCTCATTAAGCCAACCCTAGCGGTTCGCTTAATGCGTTTGCAATTTTGCTGCGTCGAGCCTGTTTTCGCTGTGACGCAGGAAGTGGGCGCATCCAGGCCCTTAGCAATAGGCTATTGCTTCCCGCGCGAACGCGTCCCACTTCCTACGGATCGGGCAGACGTCACTAAACGCATTGTGCTGATGCTCCCCCAGTTTGGCTCTGGTGCAGTTCACGCATGCCGCTGCCTCGCCACTCCGCTTGACTGGGCAGTCCAACCTAAGGTGTGGGCCACCACAGTGGCTGCAGAGATCGGCTGGCTCTGTGCAGAATCGCTTGCCGTGGCCGAATGCGAGGCAGCGGGTGCACTGCACCAGAGGCGTCTGATCTTCGACGCGCACTCTCTGGAGGTCAATTCGGAGCTTGCCTCCTTCGATTGCCCTCCTCCAGACGATGGGGGACACGGTCAGCACAATGCTGTTAACATGCGGGTTGCGCACCTTTTTCCTGTACTTAACAGTCATTCTCATTTCCTCATCATCGAGGCCGCAGAAGATCTCCCGGTTCTGATTCTTGAGGGCTGTGAGTACTTCCTCGTCACTGTGTACTGAGAGTACATCCCTCAGAATCAGAAGCGGGTCCTTATTCTTCACGTCCTCGACGACGAGGTTCTCCCCGGCTGTCCGCAGTCGATCTCTGACCTTTTTTCTTTCCTCCTCCGTTGCGCACCCCATGATGATCTTTTGGTCCTTTGCCTTCCTAACTCGTTCTATCCGAACCCAGCCATCCTTCGCGTCCACCGCTTTCCTGACTCTTTCCAAGATCGTGTCTCCCGTATCTATTTCCCGTGTGGAGGAAACAACCACAGAGTGCAGCGTCTTTCGCTCCAGGGCCTGAGTCCCGGTATGGCGACTAGTCGTTGACGCAACACTCGCGTAGGTCTCCCCCTCCACACTTTCCCTGCCGGCCAGACTGTCTCGGAGTTTATCCATCTTCTCTGCGTGGTCTTTCAACTCCGAGATGTGCTCCTTAAGGGTGTTAAGGAGCTCAGCCTGGCCAGCAAGAATCTCGGCAGAAACGACGGCGGGCGAGGAACTATGGACAACGGTGGACGCGGAGGTACTCGGCTCTGGCACGGTCACCGCCGCGTTGGGGGCCCGCTCGAGCTCCGCGTCTTCAACCAACTCGAAGAGCCGTTCCAGGGCTTCCAGCACCGCGTTCTTGATGTTCGTCTTGAGGTTGCGAGAGTTGCCCAGGTTGAGCTTCGCCTTCTGTAGACAAGCTCTCGCCTCCTCAAGACGACTGCGACGCTCGGTCCCAGTCCCCTCGAGCACTCCGGTGCAGGCCACGGGAGGCGGGCGCCCCTTAGGCGTGGTGAACACCTCAATAAACTCGCGGGGGGTGGCGTCCTCGAAAGTTATCCTTCGCTTCACCTCTTCGCGATCCATCGGGGAGATACACTTCTCCCCCATGGATTCACCCGTCGACCGATGCTCGTACGGAGCATCGTATGGGTCGGGGGTGACTACTTGAGCACTGACAGACATACCCTTGTAAAGAGAGGGTCGTGCAGGTCTGGTTGCTGTGGAGAAGGAGAGGATCATAGGCACTGGTCCTTTCTGAATCCCTGTAAGGAATACAAGAATAATAACTAAAATCACATAAATAATTATTTTTTTATAAAATAATAAGCGTCACTAGTTTAATGCGTCAATTCTATGTCCCTGTAAAGGGGGAACACAGTTAAATTATAAAAGTCACGAACACAGTACAAGAAAAAGAGTAAAATTTTAATACAATAATGATAAAAGTCAGAGTTTGACACTGTATCAACCCTATTTCACGCTGATCAGCTTCTACCTGTCCAGTACGATAATTTGAAACGATTTTGCGAAAAAAAAAAAAAAAAAAAAAAAAAAAAAAAAAAAAAAAAATTTGTCAAAAAATGTTTTCCCTCTTAGCTATAGGCCAATGGGCGGGTGGGTGGGGAAAATTTTTTGCGAGCTAGCCGGTCGTGCGGGGTATCGTTCGATCGGGCTCCGCGCGGGCTAGTCGAATATGAAATAAAAGATTTTGTGACAAGAGACAAAATTTTGAGTTATGGCCTAAAAACCAGTTTTTTACGTTAAATTTAGTGTTTTTCACCCCCACTCCGGAACTAGGGCCACGGAAAGCGGACCTGATCACTGGAATAATTGAGGGCGGTTGCTGAGACTATTTTAAATTTGAAACGGTTAATTTAGATCAAAAAATGGCGAAGTTACTGAATTAAATGTGGTGAAATTTTGACAAAAAATTGAAAAAATGCAAAATAAGGGTAAGGGTTGAGATTTAGGGGTTGCGATTTGTGTCAAACGATAGGCGTCCGCCTTTTAGGTCTATTGAGCTGAAAACAGCTTCAAAATCGCACTTATAACTACAAAGATATCGATGGTTTTCTCAAACACCTTATCCAGTACATCAATTTTTGGACTTAGAATATTGAATTTTGAAAAATTATGGAAAATTTTTTGCGAGCTAGCCGGTCGTGCGGGGTATCGTTCGATCGGGCTCCGCGCGGGCTAGTCGAATATGAAATAAAAGATTTTGTGACAAGAGACAAAATTTTGAGTTATGGCCTAAAAACCAGTTTTTTACGTTAAATTTAGTGTTTTTCACCCCCACTCCGGAACTAGGGCCACGGAAAGCGGACCTGATCACTGGAATAATTGAGGGCGGTTGCTGAGACTATTTTAAATTTGAAACGGTTAATTTAGATCAAAAAATGGCGAAGTTACTGAATTAAATGTGGTGAAATTTTGACAAAAAATTGAAAAAATGCAAAATAAGGGTAAGGGTTGAGATTTAGGGGTTGCGATTTGTGTCAAACGATAGGCGTCCGCCTTTTAGGTCTATTGAGCTGAAAACAGCTTCAAAATCGCACTTATAACTACAAAGATATCGATGGGTTAGGTTAGGTTAGGTTAGGTTAGGTTAGGTTAGGTTAGGTTAGGTTAGGTTAGGTTAGGTTAGGTTAGGTTAGGTTAGGTTAGGTTAGGTTAGGTTTTTTTTTTTTTTTTTTTTTTTTTTTTTTTTTTTTTTTTTTTTTTTTTTTTTTTTTTTTTTTTTTGCTTTTCCCCGTTCGTGAGCTCAACGGGATCTTATTATTCTAGTTACTCTCTCATACCAGTTCTCGCATGTATTCTTCTCGCACTTTTATACTTCATCCTTTATCTTTCTTTCATACACTCTTGCATACTTAGCCGGGTGGGACTCCCGCTACTCTATCTATTTGCTTTTTTATTTTATTTCCTTTATTAGGGTATTAACGTACACTACTAGTTCTTTTTTATTTACAAGTTACATGTTTGTATGACATTTGTTCTCCTTATTACTAAGCTTACAGGTTTTTGATTATTTGCTATATTTCCATATCTACTTTTCTAACTTAATATAATTATACTTAATATAATACTTTCTTATTTACTATTTTATTAACTAGTACATATCTTTCTTAATTTGTCTACTAAATGCTTTGCTACTCTACTTAACTATTTGACATTGTTTTATTTTGGTTACATGTTTATAATTATGACATTTTTCCTTATTTCTATGATGTTACAGGTTGTGGTTTATTTTGCTACATTTTCATATCTTGCTTATTTCTACTTAATATAATTATACTTTTTATATAATGCTTTCTTATTTTCTATTTTTAACAACTAGTACATATCTTTATTAATTGTCTTATTACCATGCTGCTGCTGCTCTACTTGACTATTTTACATTGTGTTATTTGGGTTTCGGGGCAATTGATTATGTTCATTTGCGATTTTTGGTATTCAGTTTGAACCTTTCTTAATGAGTCGACTTCTAGACTACTTTAGGCAAAATGGGAAGGGGGGGAGGGTTGGATAAGGAGGGGAATAGAGAAGGGGGAGGGTTCGCTGCCAGTTCTTGTTTTAATTTATCTTTTCCTTGTTTTGCGGCAATAACATATTTATATTCTCAGATATAACATATTTATTGACGTTTCTTGATCTGCATTGTTGTTTCAATTCCTATTCTACCAGTTTTTTGCGGGTTTAGGGTACGTGTTTGATACACTTGTGTATCTTTAAAATATGTTTGTGTATCTAGGGGGGGTAGTCTAGGCATACGCCGTCGTCGTCCGAGCCAAATAGTCCCATTTTTTGCGGACCGGGCACTCGACACTGAATGCATTATGGTCAAATTTCTGGAGCTTTGAGTGCAGGCAGTTGCAGCACTGCGGCTCGTTGCCCGCAACGAACTCCACGCACTTTTCGCGCAGATGCGGACCCCCGCAATGGCTGCATCTGTCTGCACTTTCCGTGCAAAATTTTCGGCCATGCCCGAATGCCAAGCATTTGGTGCATTGGATGAGCGGTGACTGGTCCTCCACCCTGACCCTTTGCAGGTCAAGGTATAGAGCCCCAGCTTCCGTCATCCTCTGCCATATTATGGGTCTGACTTGAACGACGACGTGCGCTGTCTTTGGGTTCCTGGTTCTTTTCTTATACTTAATTTCCATAAACATTTCCTCCTGATCTAAGTCCCTAAAGATGTCTTCGTTCTGGGAGTAGAGCGCCTTGACTATCTCGTCGTCTTCACTGTCTAAAAAGACGTCTTTTAGGACGACGAGCGGGTTTTTGTTTCTCATAGGAGCCACTATAAGTCCTTCACCTCGGCTTTCTATTCTTTCTTTCACTCTCTTAAGCTCCGCTTCAGAGTCGCACCCCAGTATAACCGTTTGGTTTTTTGCCTTCCGGACTTTGTTTATTTTAAGGCCAGTAACCCTGGCATCGACCGCCTCCTTCACCCTAGCAAGCACCCCGTCAGCATTCGTATCCTGATTGCCTTCGAGAGTGACCGCGATCGAGTGCAGTGCCGGCCGATGCCCGGGCTTGGCTGCCGCGACGTTGGCGTATGTCCGTGCTTCGACTCTTTTTGGCTCACCAGCTACTTGTGTCAGAGCCTCTTTTATTCTCTCGCTGTCGGCAGCGACCCTACCGACAACGCCATCGACCTTTTCCCCGAGGACAGCGGCGGTGCGACTGAAGGTATTCACCCCTTCCGTCACATGGTTCAGGTTGTCGTTAACCACGTCGACCTTGCCGCTGACCTCGTCGACCTTGTCGATGATCCTGTCGATGATGTCGGCGCCGCTTTCAGAGACATAGTCGGTTATATCCTGGATGCTATTTGTGACCCTGATTTCCAGGTCGCTAAAACGCGTCGTCATGATGGAGGTTTTTTTTTTTTTTTTTTTTTTTTTTTTTTTTTTTTTTTGTTGAGGCAGGAGTGGGAAATCCCCACGGACACCTCGGCTGTCTCACCGTCTCACGGAGACCATGAGACAGTCGAGGTAGTGTGGGACTCGAACCCACTAAAACCCACTCCTGCCCTGCCAGTGTCCCTCTGCTGTAAGCTTGCAGAGACCTTAAGTTTCCGGGATTGGCAGTTTCTTTACACAATGTTTGGTGTCGGTCCAAGCAGCATTTTGTGTTTTGTTCTGTTTTTCTACTTTGTGGTTATTAACTATTTCTTCGTTTTTTCTTTGTTTTTCTTAATGTTTATATCCAATTTTTAGTTACTTAATTTCGGTTGCTTCCTCTCTTTGTTTCAGTTTAGTCTTTATTTTCCTAAAATGTGCAACTTTTTCATTTCTTAGACTATTTTCTACCCAAATTAACTTTTTACTTATTATTTTGACTTTTTCATTTTTGCCCGCATTTCCTCGCATCCATTTGACTGACTGCTGCTAATAGTGTCGTCCCTCCTGTTGCCAATATTTGCAGAATATACTATATTATATTAGTCAAATTTGTACTACTTTTGGGACAGGCACAAAACAACCGCCAGTCAAATGGAGCTTCTTCCAATTTGACACAACTCAGCACTTTCACCAGGATTGACCCACCACACAGCACAATTTTTGCCAATTTTCCACGAAAGTGACCCCAATTAATACATATTAATGAGCCAACCCCGATGGTTCGCTCTGTACGTCTGCTTTTAGGCTGTGTCGAACTGGTCTTCTCTCTGTACGTGGGAGTGGGCGCATCGACGCCTTTAGCAGTATGATATTGCAGCTCTCGCAAACGCGTCCCACTTCCCACGCACTGGGCACTCACTACTAAAGGCATTGTGTGAGTGCTCCTCCCGCTTTGCCCTGGTGCAGTTCACGCACACCGCTGGTTGGCCGCTCTGCTTTTTAGGGCAGTCCACACTAAGATGTGGACCGCCGCAGTGGCTGCATAGGTCAACCGGCTCTGTGCAAAGACGCTTGCCGTGACCGTATGCTAAGCAGCGCGTGCACTGCACCAGGGGTGTCTGGTCTTCGACTCGCACTCTCTGGAGGTCAATCCTTAGCTTGCCTCCTTCGAGTGCCCGTCCCCAGACTGCGGGGGAAACACTCAGCACAATGCTAGTTACATGGGGATTACGGGACTTCTTCCTGAACCGAACACACATTTTCTGCTCCTCGTCCCCGAGGCCGTGGAATACCTCCCGGTTCTGGTTCCTAAGGGCTTTAAGGACTTCCTCATCACTGTGGACTGAAAGTACGTCCCTAAGAACCAGAAGCGGGTTACGGTTTTTCACCTCCTCGACGACGAGGTTCCCTCCGGCCTCACTGAGTCGCTTACGGAGTTTTGCCCTCTCCTCTATTGTCTCGCATCCCAGTATAATTTTTCTGTCTTTGGCTTTCCGGACTCTATCCACCCGCACCCAGCCTTCCTTTGCGTCCACTGCTTTCCTGACCTTCTCTAGGATGTCGTCCCCCGTTTCCATCTCGACTGTCGAGGAGACAATCACCGAGTGCAGCGTCGTTCGCTCCGGGACATTCAGCCCAGTATGGCTCTTATTTTTGGCAGCTACTCCCGCGTAGGTTGTCTCCTCGACACCCATCTTACTGGTCAGACTGTCTCGGAGCGAGTCCAATTTCTTGGAGTTGTCTCTCAGCTCCGAGATATGCTCCTTGATGGCTTTTAGGAGCTCAGTCTGGCCAGCTTGAACGTTGCTGCAAACGGGGTCCGGACTATGGTTGGCAGTGGAGGCAGGTACCGGTATGGCGGTACGGATGGAGGGAGTCCGGTCAAGCTCCGACTCCTTAACCAGCTCAAAGAGCCTGTTTATGGCCTCGAGCACCGCAGCCTTAATGTCAGTTTTAAGGTTGCGAGAGTTGCCTAAATTGACCTTAGCCTTACTTAGGCAAGCTCTCGCCTCCGCTACACGACTGCGGTGCCCGGCCACAGAAACCTTGGGTGTTTTGGGAGCTTCTACAGTGACTCGCCGCGTCGCCGGAACTACGGGGTTGACCTGAGACGCAGGAGGACTGTCTTCTCCAAACGAGATTCGCCTCCTGGCCTCCGTGGGAGGCGGCCCCGCCTTTTCCACCGATCGCGGCGAGCCTCCGGAGCTCTGAGTCTTGGTGAGAACGGCCGGGGTGCGGAACATAATTGTTGTTGTGGAGCAGATAAGATATATGGTCCCTGTAAAGCGGGGGTCAGATCAAGGTTGGATTATCCGCTCAGAGGAGAGAGGGACCCTGGACCCTCCTGTGTTCCTGTAAAGGGGGAAGACACTACAATCAATTATGCTGAATCCCAGTAAAAGTGGGATCCAGTCAAAAAAATTTTTAAAAGATCGACGATTATATAATTTAAAAACTTTAAAGTTAGATTAAAATAAAATACGTCACTAATACTGAGCCTAAGATTTGATCCTGTACAGGGGAACAAGAAAATAAATAGTCAATAAAATTTAAAAATACTTAAAACTACTGTTGGTTCCTTAAAAAACAACCCTGTCCGCGCTTACAGCGACAGTCGCCCTTTAAAAGGACGAGTAAAATGAAAAATTTAAGAAAAATTTTTTCGTCAAAATCAAAGTTTCCCTCTCAGCTATAGGCCACAGGGCGGGTGGGTGGGGAAATTTTTTGCGAGCTAGCCGGTCGTGCGAGGTATCGCTAGATCGGGCTCAGCGCGGGCTAGCCGAATATGCAATAAAATTTTTTATAACAAGAGCAAAAATTTTGAGTTATGGCCGAAAAACCAGTTTTTTACGTTAAATTTCGTGTTTTTCACCCCCACTCCGGAACTAGGGCCACGGAAAGCGGACCTGATCACTGGAATAATTGAGGGCGGTTGCTGAGACTATTTTAAATTTGAAACGGTTAATTTAGATCAAAAAATGGCGAAGTTACTGAATTAAATGTGGTGAAATTTTGACAAAAAATTGAAAAAAATGCAAAATAAGGGTAAGGGTTGAGATTTAGGGGTTGCGATTTGTGTCAAACGATAGGCGTCCGCCTTTTTAGGTCTAATTAGCTGAAAACAGCTTCAAAATCGCACTTATAACTAAAAAGATATCGATGGTTTCCTCAAACACCTTATCCAGTACATCAATTCTTGGACTCTGAAAAATAATTTTGAAAAAATGTGGGAAATTTTTTGCGAGCTAGACGCACGTGCGGGGTATCGTTGGATCGGGCTCCGCGCGGGCTAGTCGAATATGCAATAAAAGATTTAATGACAAGAGACAAAATTTTGAGTTATGGCCGAAAAACCAGTTTTTTACGTTAAATTTCGTGTTTTTCACCCCCACTCCGGAACTAGGGCCACGGAAAGCGGACCTGATCACTGGAATAATTGAGGGCGGTTGCTGAGACTATTTTAAATTTGAAACGGTTAATTTAGATCAAAAAATGGCGAAGTTACTGAATTAAATGTGGTGAAATTTTGACAAAAAATTGAAAAAAATGCAAAATAAGGGTAAGGGTTGAGATTTAGGGGTTGCGATTTGTGTCAAACGATAGGCGTCCGCCTTTTTAGGTCTAATTAGCTGAAAACAGCTTCAAAATCGCACTTATAACTAAAAAGATATCGATGGTTTCCTCAAACACCTTATCCAGTACATCAATTCTTGGACTCTGAAAAATAATTTTGAAAAAATGTGGGAAATTTTTTGCGAGCTAGACGCACGTGCGGGGTATCGTTGGATCGGGCTCCGCGCGGGCTAGTCGAATATGCAATAAAAGATTTAATGACAAGAGACAAAATTTTGAGTTATGGCCGAAAAACCAGTTTTTTACGTTAAATTTCGTGTTTTTCACCCCCACTCCGGAACTAGGGCCACGGAAAGCGGACCTGATCACTGGAATAATTGAGGGCGGTTGCTGAGACTATTTTAAATTTGAAACGGTTAATTTAGATCAAAAAATGGCGAAGTTACTGAATTAAATGTGGTGAAATTTTGACAAAAGATTGAAAAAAATGCAAAATAAGGGTAAGGGTTGAGATTTAGGGGTTGCGATTTGTGTCAAACGATAGGCGTCCGCCTTTTTAGGTCTAATTAGCTGAAAACAGCTTCAAAATCGCACTTATAACTAAAAAGATATCGATGGTTTCCTCAAACACCTTATCCAGTACATCAATTCTTGGACTCTGAAAAATAATTTTGAAAAAATGTGGGAAATTTTTTGCGAGCTAGACGCACGTGCGGGGTATCGTTGGATCGGGCTCCGCGCGGGCTAGTCGAATATGCAATAAAAGATTTAATGACAAGAGACAAAATTTTGAGTTATGGCCGAAAAACCAGTTTTTTACGTTAAATTTCGTGTTTTTCACCCCCACTCCGGAACTAGGGCCACGGAAAGCGGACCTGATCACTGGAATAATTGAGGGCGGTTGCTGAGACTATTTTAAATTTGAAACGGTTAATTTAGATCAAAAAATGGCGAAGTTACTGAATTAAATGTGGTGAAATTTTGACAAAAAATTGAAAAAAATGCAAAATAAGGGTAAGGGTTGAGATTTAGGGGTTGCGATTTGTGTCAAACGATAGGCGTCCGCCTTTTTAGGTCTAATTAGCTGAAAACAGCTTCAAAATCGCACTTATAACTAAAAAGATATCGATGGTTTCCTCAAACACCTTATCCAGTACATCAATTCTTGGACTCTGAAAAATAATTTTGAAAAAATGTGGGAAATTTTTTGCGAGCTAGACGCACGTGCGGGGTATCGTTGGATCGGGCTCCGCGCGGGCTAGTCGAATATGCAATAAAAGATTTAATGACAAGAGACAAAATTTTGAGTTATGGCCGAAAAACCAGTTTTTTACGTTAAATTTCGTGTTTTTCACCCCCACTCCGGAACTAGGGCCACGGAAAGCGGACCTGATCACTGGAATAATTGAGGGCGGTTGCTGAGACTATTTTAAATTTGAAACGGTTAATTTAGATCAAAAAATGGCGAAGTTACTGAATTAAATGTGGTGAAATTTTGACAAAAGATTGAAAAAAATGCAAAATAAGGGTAAGGGTTGAGATTTAGGGGTTGCGATTTGTGTCAAACGATAGGCGTCCGCCTTTTTAGGTCTAATTAGCTGAAAACAGCTTCAAAATCGCACTTATAACTAAAAAGATATCGATGGTTTCCTCAAACACCTTATCCAGTACATCAATTCTTGGACTCTGAAAAATAATTTTGAAAAAATGTGGGAAATTTTTTGCGAGCTAGACGCACGTGCGGGGTATCGTTGGATCGGGCTCCGCGCGGGCTAGTCGAATATGCAATAAAAGATTTAATGACAAGAGACAAAATTTTGAGTTATGGCCGAAAAACCAGTTTTTTACGTTAAATTTCGTGTTTTTCACCCCCACTCCGGAACTAGGGCCACGGAAAGCGGACCTGATCACTGGAATAATTGAGGGCGGTTGCTGAGACTATTTTAAATTTGAAACGGTTAATTTAGATCAAAAAATGGCGAAGTTACTGAATTAAATGTGGTGAAATTTTGACAAAAAATTGAAAAAAATGCAAAATAAGGGTAAGGGTTGAGATTTAGGGGTTGCGATTTGTGTCAAACGATAGGCGTCCGCCTTTTTAGGTCTAATTAGCTGAAAACAGCTTCAAAATCGCACTTATAACTAAAAAGATATCGATGGTTTCCTCAAACACCTTATCCAGTAGGTACATCAATTCTTGGACTCTGAAAAATAATTTTGAAAAAATGTGGGAAATTTTTTGCGAGCTAGCCGGTCGTGCGAGGTATCGCTAGATCGGGCTCAGCGCGGGCTAGCCGAATATGCAATAAAGTTTTTTATAACAAGAGCAAAAATTTTGAGTTATGGCCGAAAAACCAGTTTTTTACGTTAAATTTCGTGTTTTTCACCCCCACTCCGGAACTAGGGCCACGGAAAGCGGACCTGATCACTGGAATAATTGAGGGCGGTTGCTGAGACTATTTTAAATTTGAAACGGTTAATTTAGATCAAAAAATGGCGAAGTTACTGAATTAAATGTGGTGAAATTTTGACAAAAAATTGAAAAAAATGCAAAATAAGGGTAAGGGTTGAGATTTAGGGGTTGCGATTTGTGTCAAACGATAGGCGTCCGCCTTTTTAGGTCTAATTAGCTGAAAACAGCTTCAAAATCGCACTTATAACTAAAAAAATGTTTTCCCTCTTAGCTATAGGCCAATGGGCGGGTGGGTGGGGAAAATTTTTTGCGAGCTAGCCGGTCGTGCGGGGTATCGTTCGATCGGGCTCCGCGCGGGCTAGTCGAATATGAAATAAAAGATTTTGTGACAAGAGACAAAATTTTGAGTTATGGCCTAAAAACCAGTTTTTTACGTTAAATTTAGTGTTTTTCACCCCCACTCCGGAACTAGGGCCACGGAAAGCGGACCTGATCACTGGAATAATTGAGGGCGGTTGCTGAGACTATTTTAAATTTGAAACGGTTAATTTAGATCAAAAAATGGCGAAGTTACTGAATTAAATGTGGTGAAATTTTGACAAAAAATTGAAAAAATGCAAAATAAGGGTAAGGGTTGAGATTTAGGGGTTGCGATTTGTGTCAAACGATAGGCGTCCGCCTTTTAGGTCTATTGAGCTGAAAACAGCTTCAAAATCGCACTTATAACTACAAAGATATCGATGGTTTTCTCAAACACCTTATCCAGTACATCAATTTTTGGACTTAGAATATTGAATTTTGAAAAATTATGGAAAATTTTTTGCGAGCTAGCCGGTCGTGCGGGGTATCGTTCGATCGGGCTCCGCGCGGGCTAGTCGAATATGAAATAAAAGATTTTGTGACAAGAGACAAAATTTTGAGTTATGGCCTAAAAACCAGTTTTTTACGTTAAATTTAGTGTTTTTCACCCCCACTCCGGAACTAGGGCCACGGAAAGCGGACCTGATCACTGGAATAATTGAGGGCGGTTGCTGAGACTATTTTAAATTTGAAACGGTTAATTTAGATCAAAAAATGGCGAAGTTACTGAATTAAATGTGGTGAAATTTTGACAAAAAATTGAAAAAATGCAAAATAAGGGTAAGGGTTGAGATTTAGGGGTTGCGATTTGTGTCAAACGATAGGCGTCCGCCTTTTAGGTCTATTGAGCTGAAAACAGCTTCAAAATCGCACTTATAACTACAAAGATATCGATGGGTTAGGTTAGGTTAGGTTAGGTTAGGTTAGGTTAGGTTAGGTTAGGTTAGGTTAGGTTAGGTTAGGTTAGGTTAGGTTAGGTTAGGTTAGGTTAGGTTTTTTTTTTTTTTTTTTTTTTTTTTTTTTTTTTTTTTTTTTTTTTTTTTTTTTTTTTTTTTTTTGCTTTTCCCCGTTCGTGAGCTCAACGGGATCTTATTATTCTAGTTACTCTCTCATACCAGTTCTCGCATGTATTCTTCTCGCACTTTTATACTTCATCCTTTATCTTTCTTTCATACACTCTTGCATACTTAGCCGGGTGGGACTCCCGCTACTCTATCTATTTGCTTTTTTATTTTATTTCCTTTATTAGGGTATTAACGTACACTACTAGTTCTTTTTTATTTACAAGTTACATGTTTGTATGACATTTGTTCTCCTTATTACTAAGCTTACAGGTTTTTGATTATTTGCTATATTTCCATATCTACTTTTCTAACTTAATATAATTATACTTAATATAATACTTTCTTATTTACTATTTTATTAACTAGTACATATCTTTCTTAATTTGTCTACTAAATGCTTTGCTACTCTACTTAACTATTTGACATTGTTTTATTTTGGTTACATGTTTATAATTATGACATTTTTCCTTATTTCTATGATGTTACAGGTTGTGGTTTATTTTGCTACATTTTCATATCTTGCTTATTTCTACTTAATATAATTATACTTTTTATATAATGCTTTCTTATTTTCTATTTTTAACAACTAGTACATATCTTTATTAATTGTCTTATTACCATGCTGCTGCTGCTCTACTTGACTATTTTACATTGTGTTATTTGGGTTTCGGGGCAATTGATTATGTTCATTTGCGATTTTTGGTATTCAGTTTGAACCTTTCTTAATGAGTCGACTTCTAGACTACTTTAGGCAAAATGGGAAGGGGGGGAGGGTTGGATAAGGAGGGGAATAGAGAAGGGGGAGGGTTCGCTGCCAGTTCTTGTTTTAATTTATCTTTTCCTTGTTTTGCGGCAATAACATATTTATATTCTCAGATATAACATATTTATTGACGTTTCTTGATCTGCATTGTTGTTTCAATTCCTATTCTACCAGTTTTTTGCGGGTTTAGGGTACGTGTTTGATACACTTGTGTATCTTTAAAATATGTTTGTGTATCTAGGGGGGGTAGTCTAGGCATACGCCGTCGTCGTCCGAGCCAAATAGTCCCATTTTTTGCGGACCGGGCACTCGACACTGAATGCATTATGGTCAAATTTCTGGAGCTTTGAGTGCAGGCAGTTGCAGCACTGCGGCTCGTTGCCCGCAACGAACTCCACGCACTTTTCGCGCAGATGCGGACCCCCGCAATGGCTGCATCTGTCTGCACTTTCCGTGCAAAATTTTCGGCCATGCCCGAATGCCAAGCATTTGGTGCATTGGATGAGCGGTGACTGGTCCTCCACCCTGACCCTTTGCAGGTCAAGGTATAGAGCCCCAGCTTCCGTCATCCTCTGCCATATTATGGGTCTGACTTGAACGACGACGTGCGCTGTCTTTGGGTTCCTGGTTCTTTTCTTATACTTAATTTCCATAAACATTTCCTCCTGATCTAAGTCCCTAAAGATGTCTTCGTTCTGGGAGTAGAGCGCCTTGACTATCTCGTCGTCTTCACTGTCTAAAAAGACGTCTTTTAGGACGACGAGCGGGTTTTTGTTTCTCATAGGAGCCACTATAAGTCCTTCACCTCGGCTTTCTATTCTTTCTTTCACTCTCTTAAGCTCCGCTTCAGAGTCGCACCCCAGTATAACCGTTTGGTTTTTTGCCTTCCGGACTTTGTTTATTTTAAGGCCAGTAACCCTGGCATCGACCGCCTCCTTCACCCTAGCAAGCACCCCGTCAGCATTCGTATCCTGATTGCCTTCGAGAGTGACCGCGATCGAGTGCAGTGCCGGCCGATGCCCGGGCTTGGCTGCCGCGACGTTGGCGTATGTCCGTGCTTCGACTCTTTTTGGCTCACCAGCTACTTGTGTCAGAGCCTCTTTTATTCTCTCGCTGTCGGCAGCGACCCTACCGACAACGCCATCGACCTTTTCCCCGAGGACAGCGGCGGTGCGACTGAAGGTATTCACCCCTTCCGTCACATGGTTCAGGTTGTCGTTAACCACGTCGACCTTGCCGCTGACCTCGTCGACCTTGTCGATGATCCTGTCGATGATGTCGGCGCCGCTTTCAGAGACATAGTCGGTTATATCCTGGATGCTATTTGTGACCCTGATTTCCAGGTCGCTAAAACGCGTCGTCATGATGGAGGTTAGGTTAGGTTAGGTTAGGTTAGGTTAGGTTAGGTTAGGTTAGGTTAGGTTAGGTTAGGTTAGGTTAGGTTAGGTTAGGTTAGGTTAGGTTAGGTTAGGTTAGGTTAGGTTAGGTTAGGTTAGGTTAGGTTAGGTTAGGTTAGGTTAGGTTTTTTTTTTTTTTTTTTTTTTTTTTTTTTTTTATTCAACTGCTCCCCGCTTTGTGGCAGGACCTTTTTTATCTTATGCCTTTTTTTAGCCATTTTTCTTTTTGGCCTATTTCTTTTGGTCTTATATTTTCTTTTCATATTTTTTCTTTTCATTTTTTCTTTTCATATTTTTCTTTCTTTTTGTCTTACAATGTTTTCTTATCTCTAATACAGTTTTCTTTCTTTTTCTCTTACAGTGTTTTCTTATCTCTAATACAGTTTTTCTTATGCTTTTATCTTACATGTTTTTAGTAACTTATTTACTTAATATAAATACAATGTTGTTTATTTCTAATAATTCTTACAATTTAGGTTTTTACATTTTTGGTTTCCTTATTTTATGCTTATGATCTACTTTTTTATTTCATATCTTTGGTCTATTTTATATTTACTGCATTGAGATTATTACATTATTTTTCATCGAATCCTGATATTTTAGTTCCTGCTGGGTCTTATGTAGTGTCCGTCTTGTTTCTTTTTATTACAATAGACGCTACTTTTTTAGCGAACTCTATAAATTTATTTCTTTCTTTTTTATTTGCCATTATTGCGCCCAGGTTATCTTTATTTAATTTTGTGTCGAGTGTTTGCTGCAGAGTGTACCTATCGACGCCGTGCAACGGGCAGTCCAGCACGATGTGGAAGATGTCCTCGCTCTCCGCCGGATCGCAAACGCACGACGGGCTGTCCTTGCACTTGAACCTATACAGGTATGCAGAGAACCCGCCGTGCCCGGTCAGTATCTGAGAGGTTAGTCGGTCGATTACCATCTTCCGCACCGTGCCGTACGCCTCCACCCCGCTAGGGAAGAAGGTCTTGGTGACCCCCGCTGTGGGTTCGGATCTATACCTGCAGTCCCAGGCCTCGATCGTTAAAGCCCGTATATGGCGTTTAACAAACGAGATAGGGCTGCAGTCATAGTCCGACTTAGTTTTCAACCCGAGGGCCGCTTCCTTCGCCAGCTGATCCGCTCTCTCGTTCCCCATCACTCCGACGTGGGCCCTGATCCAGTATAGTGAGACGAGTTGGTTGTTGTCTCTCAGGAACTGCAGGTTACCCTGAATCGCCTTCGTGATCGGGTTCGATGAGTCTGGATCAACTATCGACTGTAAAGCGGACCTCGAGTCACTAAGTACCGCGGTTTCCCTATAACCATTGCCAATAATAATTTCGGTCGCTTGGAGGATAGCATACAACTCGGCTTGGAAGACTGTACAGAACGGTTCGAGCTTGAACTTCCGGGTACTCGTCTCTGTCGACCCTTCCCAACAGGTTAGGGCGGCTCCGACTTTCCCCTCCAGTTTACTCCCATCCGTGTAGATTCTTACCAAGCCTTCTGCCAGATTGCTATCCTCTTCCGCGTTGTCCAAACAGGTGAATTTTGAATCAAGAATTTTGCTGGGGTGGGTATCGTTTATGACGGGTGCGCGCTGCTCGACCTTTCTGCCGCCCAGTATTGCCTGGGGTTTCCCTCGCTTGGCTTCATAAAGCTGGGATGCTTCTTGGATCCGAAGATCCAGCGGAAGCAGCCCCGACAATACTAAAGCGGCATTGAGGGAGACCGTCCTGTTACCTTTTATAATCTTTTGCGCGAACCCGCGTTGCACGACGTCGAGAGCTTTCCTGGAGACTATTTTTTTGGCCTGATTGGCCCAAACGCTTGCCGCATACAAAATTATGGGCTCTATAACAGCTATGTAAATAGTTTTTATTATTTCTGGGTTTAGTCCCCAGGTAGCTCTCGCCGCTCTGCTTATGCCTTTGTAGATATTGATGGCTTTCTTAGTTATGTACGATATGTGTTGGTTAAACGTGAGTTTATTATCTAAGATAATCCCTAGCACTTTAATTTCATCTACCATCTTAATATCTACACCCCCCATGCACAGCCTGGGCGTGTCGAACTTTAGCTTCCTCGTCAGGGTCATGGCCAAAGATTTGTGCGGTGCGAAGTTTAGCTTGTTCGACACACCCCAGCTATGCACGAGGGCAAGAGCGGCAGGTTAGGTTAGGTTAGGTTAGGTTAGGTTAGGTTAGGTTAGGTTAGGTTAGGTTAGGTTAGGTTAGGTTAGGTTAGGTTAGGTTAGGTTAGGTTAGGTTAGGTTAGGTTAGGTTAGGTTAGGTTAGGTTAGGTTAGGTTAGGTTAGGTTAGGTTAGGTTAGGTTAGGTTAGGTTAGGTTAGGTTAGGTTAGGTTAGGTTAGGTTAGGTTAGGTTAGGTTAGGTTAGGTTAGGTTTTTTTTTTTTTTTTTTTTTTTTTCAACTGCTCCCCGCTTTGTGGCAGGACCTTTTTTATCTTTTATCTTTCTTTTTTGCCGTTTTTCTTTTTGGCCATTTCTCTTTTGGTCTATTTTTTTCTTTTCATGTTTTTTTTCCTTTCTTTTGTGTTTACAATGTTTCCTTATTTCTAATACAGTTTTTCTTGTTGTTTTTATCTTACATTTGTTTAATAACTTATTATATATATTACAATTTTACTTCTCTCTATTAATACTTTAAAAATTAAGTTCTTACATTTATTTATTTACTAATTATATATTACAATGTTACTTATTTCTAAATCTTTACATTTTAGCTTTTACAATCTGTATTCATTATTTTATACTTTTAGTCTTAATTAATTTTATATCATTTTCTAGTTTATATTTACTGTATTAGAATTTTTTCAAGTATATTCCATCTAATGATGGTAAGGTTAGGTTAGGTTAGGTTAGGTTAGGTTAGGTTAGGTTAGGTTAGGTTAGGTTAGGTTAGGTTAGGTTAGGTTAGGTTAGGTTAGGTTAGGTTAGGTTAGGTTAGGTTAGGTTAGGTTAGGTTAGGTTAGGTTAGGTTAGGTTAGGTTAGGTTAGGTTAGGTTAGGTTAGGTTTTTTTTTTTTTTTTTTTTTTTTTTTTTTTGGCAGGAGTGGGAAATCCCTTCGGACACCTCGACTGTCTCACAGACAGTGTGAGGCAGTCGAGGTAGTGCGGGACTTGAACCCGCTAAAACCCACTCCTGCTCTGCTCGGGTCCCCCTGACATGGTCAGAGAACTTATTTAGGCATTGTGTTTGTCATTCTTTTTCTAATTTTAGTCTTAATTTTTTAAAATAATTCCTGTTTTATTATTTAAGGATAAATTTCTGAATTTTAATTGGCCTCTTAATTTATATTTCATTTCCATGCTCTGATGATTTTGAGCTTTAACCTCTATATCCTTTCGATATCGAAAATATTCATATAGGGTAAAACCCAAAATCATCAGATATTCCTATTTCTCTTTATTACTAATTTGGTTATTTTATTTGCATATTCTATAAATGAATTCCTTTGCTTCCTGTTCTCAATTATTTTACTTAAACTGCCCAAACTCAGATTTGTCTCCAGTCTCGATTCGACTTCGTTTCTCTCTCTCTCGTACACCGGGCACTCCAGCAACACATGCTCTACCGACTCCTCCTTGTCCGGCTCGCAGATACACGATGGGCTCTCCTTACACCTGAACCGTGTCCCGTCAAAATCTGCGTAAGCACGCCCTCCGGTCTCAGTTTCCTCACCAGTCGGTAGGCATCGATCGCGTTTGGGAGGAACAATTTTGTTGTTGCGGCGGTCTCGCCGGTCTGGTACCTTCGGTTCCATTCGTCAAGCGACCCCAAGCGGATCTGTCGCTTGACGAATGAAACCGGGCAGCGGTCATAGTCCGGCTTCCTTTTTGATCGGAGTGCAGCCTCCTTGGCTAGGTGGTCGGCACGCTCATTGCCCTCAAAACCGGCGTGTGCTTTGACCCAGAACAAGGAGACATCTTTGCTCTGGGCCAGAGCCGCGCCAACATTCGCCCTCGCCTCCACGGCCAGCGCGTGGAGGGAACCGTGGTTTGTGACCGTCTCCAAGGCGGCCTTCGAGTCACTGTAAATACCGAAGGTTCCCTCCCCGCGCCTGAGGATCTCCCGCGTGGCTACGCATATGGCCAGGAGTTCCGCCTGGTAGACCGTGCAGTATGACGGCAAGCAAAGTTTTACAGACTTGATCTCGGCAGCACTGTCCCAGAGTGACAGCGCTGCTCCGACCTTACCCTCGATTTTGCTGCCGTCGGTGAAAATTCTGACTGCTTGGCGGTTGTGGGACTCCACAAGCGCCCGGTCATCCAGGCACACGAACCCCATGGCCGCATGTTTCGCCGGGTGCGGAGTCTCTGCAGGTTAGGTTAGGTTAGGTTAGGTTAGGTTAGGTTAGGTTAGGTTAGGTTAGGTTAGGTTAGGTTAGGTTAGGTTAGGTTAGGTTAGGTTAGGTTAGGTTAGGTTAGGTTAGGTTAGGTTAGGTTAGGTTAGGTTAGGTTAGGTTAGGTTAGGTTAGGTTAGGTTAGGTTAGGTTAGGTTAGGTTAGGTTAGGTTAGGTTAGGTTAGGTTAGGTTAGGTTAGGTTAGGTTAGGTTAGGTTAGGTTAGGTTAGGTTAGGTTAGGTTAGGTTAGGTTAGGTTAGGTTAGGTTAGGTTAGGTTAGGTTAGGTTAGGTTAGGTTAGGTTAGGTTAGGTTAGGTTAGGTTAGGTTAGGTTAGGTTAGGTTAGGTTAGGTTAGGTTAGGTTAGGTTAGGTTAGGTTAGGTTAGGTTAGGTTAGGTTAGGTTAGGTTAGGTTAGGTTAGGTTAGGTTAGGTTAGGTTAGGTTAGGTTAGGTTAGGTTAGGTTAGGTTAGGTTAGGTTAGGTTAGGTTAGGTTAGGTTAGGTTAGGTTAGGTTAGGTTAGGTTAGGTTAGGTTAGGTTAGGTTAGGTTAGGTTAGGTTAGGTTAGGTTAGGTTAGGTTAGGTTAGGTTAGGTTAGGTTAGGTTAGGTTAGGTTAGGTTAGGTTAGGTTAGGTTAGGTTAGGTTAGGTTAGGTTAGGTTAGGTTAGGTTAGGTTAGGTTAGGTTAGGTTAGGTTAGGTTAGGTTAGGTTAGGTTAGGTTAGGTTAGGTTAGGTTAGGTTAGGTTAGGTTAGGTTAGGTTAGGTTAGGTTAGGTTAGGTTAGGTTAGGTTAGGTTAGGTTAGGTTAGGTTAGGTTAGGTTAGGTTAGGTTAGGTTAGGTTAGGTTAGGTTAGGTTTTTTTTTTTTTTTTTTTTTTTTTTTTTTTTTTTTTTTTTTTTTTTTTTTTTTTTTTTTTTGCTGCGATCTCCAACATAATCGGAGACTAGACGAAGCTACTCATTCATACCAGTTCTCGCTTTTATTCTTCTCGCACTTTCATTCTGCATACGTTATCTTTCTTACATTCATTCATCTTTCTTTCTATAAGGGTAGGACTCCCTTCTACTACTATTCTACTCCTTATTTCTTTTATCTTTATTTTTGGGAAGAACGCCAACACGGTATTACTTTATTATTCTTTTACAACTTTTCTTATTCTAATTTCTACATTCTTATTTCTATTACATTGTTGGATATTCTTACTTTTCTATCTTATTTATCTATTCTTATAGCTCTTACATGTTCCTTAGGTGTTATTCTTATTTTTATATTCCTATTATTTTCTATTACATTATGGGTTTTCAACTTTTAATTACACAGTTATCTTATGTGCCTATTCTTACTATTAACATATTCCTTAGGCTAGTTCTTATTTCATTATTCTGGCATATATAAGGGTTTACATTTGAGCCATCTTTGCAGTTCTTGTTTGTTACAAGTTTTGGACTATTAAATTTCTATTTTTAAATTCTATTTACTCTAGCATAGATCTTACAGTTGCTTTATCTCGTATTATTTTTCGGAGGCTTTGGTATTGCTGTGCAGTGTTAAATGACATGTGTTCTTTTGTTATTTATTTTCTCTGTGTCCAATGCTTGACATTAATATTTGTATAATATTAAGTAAACATTTTTGCTTAGTTACTTATTTCTTTTTATGACTTTTGTGCATATTTTCACGCAATATTCCAAGAACTCATTCCTTTTCTTTCCCGCGATTATTGTTCGAATATTTTCGGCGTCAAGTTTGGTGTCCAGTAGGTGCTCGGCCTCGAGTCTCTCCCTGTCAAAAACAGGGCAGCTTAACAATATATGTGGCACCGTCTCAGCGATATCAGGATCGCAGATGCACGACGGGTTCTCTTTACACTTGAAGCGATTCAAGTATTCCGAGAACCCGCCGTGCCCCGTCATGATCTGGGTTGTGACGCTGCTAATTTCCATTTTTCTGACTATCCTGTAGGCCGCCACCGCATCCGGGAAAAACAGTTTGGTCACCGAAGCAGTCTCTCCTGTGGTGTATCTCCGGTTCCACTCGTCAAGAGTTGCCGTACGAATGCATCTCTTGACGTATGAAACCGGACACAGATCGTAGTCGGGCCTTCGCTTGGAACCCTCAGCGGCATCCTTGGCTAGTTTATCGGCCCTCTCATTTCCTTCCAACCCCACATGAGCTTTTATCCAAAACAAGGTTACAGCCTTGTTTTGGGTTGACAAAGACTTTAGGTTTGCCCTGGCTTCCACTGCAAGGGGGTGGTTTCTGTTGTGGTTTTGGATAGTTTGGAGGGCCGCCATTGAGTCGCTGAAGATTCCAAACGATTGTGCCTTGAGCTTCCCGATCTCCCGGGTTGCCACACATATTGCTAAGAGCTCCGCCTGGTAAACCGTGGAGTACTGTGGGAGAGCAAGCTTGCGGGTTTTGGTTTCGGCTTCGCCATTCCAGATGGACAGCGCAGCCCCAACTTTGCCCCCTATCTTGCTCCCGTCTGTGAATATGCGAACTTCCAGGTCATTTTGTGCATCAAGTTGCTCTTGGTTTACCAGGCTAACAAGCTCCAGCTCAGTGCGCTCTGCAGGATGTGGGGCATCCATAGCTGAGGCAGGACGTTCGACCATCCTGTCGCCAAGTACTGGCTGGGGTACCCCTCTTCTGGCTTCGTATAACGATGCCGCTTCGCGAACTCGTAGGTCCAGAGGTAGTATCCCAGCCAGCACCAAAGCGGCATTTAGGGAGACCGTCCGGTATGCTTTACACAGCTTTTGTGCAATGCCTCGCTGAACTGTTCCCAACTGCTTTTTGACACCCAGCTTCTCAACGGCCGGGGCCCATACGCTGGCGGCGTACAGGATAATCGGTTCAACGGTGGCCACATATATTATCCTTATAACTTCAGGGCGAAGCCCCCAGCTGGTCTTCGCTGCCCTGGTTAGTTGCTTATGGATTCCTATTGCCCTTCTGCAGACGTTTGCAACGTGCGTGTTGAAGGTCAACTGTTTGTCTATGGTAACACCCAGGATTTTGATCTCGTTTGACATGCCAATGTCGACCCCGCCCATGCTCAGGCGCGGAGTGTCATATTTCAATTTCCGCGTGATGACCATGGCATTGGTTTTGTGCGGGGCAAATTTCAATTTGTTTTCCGCTCCCCACGTCTGAACATGTGCAAGAGCGGCATTGGCACGTCTCTCGATCTCCAGCGATGTTTCTCCATCGAATATCAACACCACGTCGTCAGCAAACGCTTGGCAATAGTCGTCCCTAGCTTCCAGGCTTTTGAGTAGCGGATCCAGCAGGAGGTTCCAGAATGTGGGTCCCCCTATGGAACCCTGGACACAGCCCTTGCTCGTGGCCTTGCAGTATTCCTCACCTGCGTACCTGACTTTGACCTTTCGGTTTTCAAGGTAGTTGTCGATGACCCTCCTCAAGCCGACTGGACAGTTTTCCTCAGCCAGACGGACTCTTATAGCTGGCCACCAGGCGCTATCGAAGGCTCCCTCTATGTCCAATGATACTACGACTACTATTCTTTTTTGTTGTAGTTTACCGCGCACATGTTGCATTAGTGCATAGAGGGAGTCCTCGGTGCTCCGTTGGGGCATGAATCCGTACTGGCGAGTACTCATTCTTGGTATCAGATGATACTTGAGGCGGGCCACCAACATCTTCTCATAAATTTTGCCTAATATTGGCAATAAACCGATTGGTCTGTACGCCTTGGGTGTGCTGTAATCGCTTTTGCCAGGTTTCTTTAAAATAATCACGGTTGCCTCCTTCCAAGCGTCAGGGAAGACGTGATACTTTAAGCAGCCGTTCAGGAGAGCCAAAGCTGTCCCAGGAGCACTCCTCATGGCTTGGCAACAGATGTCGGCAGTGAAGCCGTCTGCTCCTGGTGCTTTCTTGGCGTTGAAGGACGTAGCCGCTGCCATCATTTCGGCCATCGTGAATGGTGGGTCGCACGAGTCATCTTGCCCTCCAGCATTAACAACCTGGGCCTTTTCCCTTATAAGACGATGGCTGGCGTTGTCAGTGCACGGTAGGTCCTCCTGATAAAAGGTGTTCGCCAGGAGTTCGACCGAACCTTTGGCGTCTAACACCTCCCCGTCCTTTACCAGTGGCTGATCCTCTTCCCTTCCTTTGGTCCTTCCTATTACCCTGTAAATTCCTTCCCAAACCCCCTCTCTGTCCTGTCTGGTACAGAAGTTCTTCCAGCTCTCGATTTCAGCTTTGGCTGCTTCCTTCTCATACTCAACTTTATGTTTCAGGTAATCTTCGACGACCTTCGACCTTCGGACCGGTGCAGCACATCTAATTCTACGTTTTCTGGTGGCGACCCCTTTCTTCATCCTCTCGAGTTTCTCGGACCACCACGGCAAAGTGAGTATTTCTTTTTTCTTTTTAATAGGCATTGACAGATTGCAGGCTTCTTTTATTATATTGGTGTATGTATTTATTGCTTCGTTAATTTCGTCGGCTGTTTTTATTTTATCTATTTCTGCTGTATTTATTTTATTCTGCTGTATTAATTGGCCGAGTTTCTCACGAAACTCTAACCAATTTGCCTTTTTTGTATTATAAATTCTTGTTGTTCTGCTAACCTGTAAGCCCTTGGATCTTTTCAGTTTGATGTTAAATATGATGCCGTTGTGATCCGAGCTCGTGAGTCCCTCATCAACCCTCCAGTCGTCCACCAGATCCAAGATGTCGGTCGAGCAGGCTGTGATATCGACGTGGCTGCAATAGCGTACTCCACCTCTGGTCGTGTCGAAGGTCGGAATTTCCCCTCTGTTGAGTATGTTCAGGTCCAGCTCGTCAAGAACTCCGGATACTTCTTCTCCCCTGCGGTCGATGGTCAAGCCTCCCCACCAGGTACTCTTCGCATTTGCATCTCCTCCAACGATCCACATTCTGGAACCTAGTTCTGCCTCCACGAGTTTGAGGTGTTCCAAATATGGTCCGATTGGCCGGTCGGGCTCAAAGTAGAAGGAGACGAGCGTGATCTTCCAGGCGCATGTTCGGATCCCCACCACGGTGATGTTGTTCGTGGTGAGTTTCGGGTACTGTGTGACTATAAGGTCTTGATCGAAGACCGCTATTGCGGCCTTGACAGTCCCATCTCCGGTATTGGTGTTCTGAAAGATCCGTACTCCCCTGTAGCTCCTCATAGCTTTGGCCCCCCCCACATATGGTTCTTGGAGGAGAGCAACCGCGACTCCGCGTTTTATCGCTTCTGTTAAAAGCTCGTTGGTTGCGAGTCTTTTACGCTGGAGGTTGGTTTGGATGACCTTGTAAGGGTTTGGGTTGCCTTGGGTGCCCTTAGCAGTATGCTACTGTAGATCTAGCTATTTCATCCCATTTTTGGCGTGTTTGGCAATCAGGGTTAAAGGCATTGTGGTCAACGTCCCCGAGTTTGGCTCTTGTGCAGTTATGGCATTTAGGCGCTTCGCCCGCCAGGAAATCCGCACATTCCGACTTTAAGTGTGGGCCGCCGCAATGGCTGCACAGGTCGGCTGGTTCTTTGCAGAATCGTCTGCCATGCCCGAAGCCCAAGCAGCGCGTACACTGAACGAGTGGGGACTGATCTTCGACCCTCACGCGCTGGAGGTCCACGTGCACGCATCCGATTTCCGTAGCTCGCTTCCAGATCGTAGGTGAGACGCTGACCACAATGTGACTTGTATGAGGATTTCTTGTCCTCCTTCGGAATTTTACTGTCACTCTTTGCTCCTCCTTGTCGAGGCCGTGAAAGACATCCTTGTTCTGATTTCTCAGAGCCTTCAGTATGTCCTCGTCTGAGTTTGCTGAGAGAACACTTCGGAGAATCAGTAACGGGTCCTTGTTCTTCACTTCCTCGACATTGAGGTCCTGTCTTTCCTTTCCCAACTTACTTTTAATTTTATCTCTCTCTTCCGTTGTCCGAAAGCCCATAATGATTTTCCTATCTTTAGCTTTTCTTACTTTCTCCACCTTGACCCAACCCTCCTTCGCATCTATTGCATTCCTTACTTTATTGAGCACCTCGTCTCCCGTTTCCGTATCGTCCTTGGACGTGACTACGATCGAGTGGAGCGTACTCCGCACTGGGTTCACTTTTCCGCTCTGCATCGCAGTCACACTTGCATAGGTCGTGACACGGTTGCTCTCGAGCATCTCTTTGTGTTGCTCCATGGCTGCTCGCAATTCTTCCATTCTTTTATTGTTGCTTTCTAGTAGCAACGCATGGTCCTTTAATTGCTTCTCCAGCATGTTTTGCTCGAGAGTTTGGTTGGGATTGGGATTGGCAGCGACAGCGAGAGCGACTTCGGGCCGCGTTCCTTCGTGCTCCATCGCTGAGCTCTTGGTTTTTAATTGCCTTTCCGCTTCAATTACGAGCTGGCATAGCCGTTCCAGCGCTTCGCCGATCCCGTTCGTTATATCCTTCCTGGTGTTTCGCGAGGAGCCTAGCAAGGATTTGGCTCTATTAAGACAGGCCCTGGCTTCGGTTGACCGATTCGGATAGTAGGTTTTTGGCGGCGAGTGGACCTCTATAAGTTTTTGGCGCACTGAGAGGGTTTTGTTCTCCTGCGTCTGTAAAGGTTTCTGTGCGACTTTCGCAGGGCCTGCCTGCGCCGTTTTAGTGGTCAATGGGGATATTGAGTCCGTACTGGTGGACTTAGCGGCTTCCCACTCTCCTACGCTGCGTCTGACGTTTGGTGGTGATGTTGTCGTTTTTTGAGGGGATTTATCCTCATCTACCACCTTCTTAATTATTGGGGTCCTAATACCGATCATGTTGAAGGTATGCGTGAAACCGTTTAAAGTCAATAAAGAATTTTAAAATTAATACTTGGGATCGTAAAAATCCTAGGTATGTTTGTATAAAGTAGCTCTTAAAGAGAGCGCTGTCGGTTTCGTAGAGCGTGTCGAGCATAAAACACAGAGAAACGATTAGTTTCCAAGAGCGAAAAACCGTCAATATAACAGAATTCAGACCAGTTAAGCCTCCGTAAAAATGTCTTAAACTAAGCTACAATAAAAAATAAAAAGTCAATACTATAAACTAAATTTAGAAGAGAGAGTTTCTCTTATTCAATAATTAAGTTAAAACAAATACAATATGTCTGTCTCTCCAAGAAAAAACGTTCCAGGGTCAATAGATGCCGGTTTGTGGGAGAACAGCTTTTTTGCTCTATGTAGAGTCCTTCTTTCGTATTGATCGGATAGCTCTCCTCGAGCCCTTTCAGATGATACCAAACTCGGTGCAGCTACCACAAGGGGTTTCGGAGATATCCTGTTTCAAAAATCTGGTTTTTCTGCAACAATGGCAACCAAAAGTGGTTACAAAAGGATATCTCCGAAACTACTGGTCCAAACACAGTCGTGTTTGGGCTTTTCGGAGCTGGCTCGATGAGACCTATCCGATGAAGTGGTTTTCAGGCTGAAAATTTTTTACTTCAGGAAAACGCCTGAAAAGTATTCTATTCTATAGCCCACAGCCGGCCAATATGAACGCCGAAAACCCCGGTCCTCTACGGCTGTCCGTTCGGAAGTTATGTAGAAAAGAAAATCGTGCAAGATGGCCGCACAGCTGTCAAAAGTGATTTTTGATCACGAATAACTTCCTTCTGGAAAGCCACAGACCCCCCGAGTTTGGGCTCTTTCAACTTGGCCCGACCCCCGCCGTCCGCTGAAATCGCTTTCAGGATTCTGAAAATTTTCAGGTCCAAACTGCCTGAAAATGTGGGACACGTAAGACGATGTGCCCAAGACCATAAATTTGAAAACCGCAACTTTCCACGACCAGCGGTTCAGGAGTTATTGCGGTTTCAAAATAAACAAAATGGCCGCCAAGCTGTCAAATGCCTTATTAATCTGCTTGTAACTCCCGAACCACCTATCGTAGGAAGTCGGGGTTTCGGATGTGCAGTTGGCCGTCACCTCAGGTATCTCCTGAAAGCGGTTTCAGCGACAAAAATTTCAGTATCCTGAAACGTCCTGAAAACTGAGTATTCCTAAACTTTACAGAATTTCACACTCTTAGTCGAAAATCCTAACTTCATCGGCCTAGCGGTTCCAGAGATATAAGCACTTAAAATTTAAAACCAAAAAACCAAGATGGCGGGATTTTGTCAAAAAACTCAAATGATAAGATAAACCGTCCGTGTTTGGACTTATTTAAGTCGCAATAGGTATGTAGGAACCAGTCCTAGTGTCAAAATTAATTATTTACTGTTAAATTTGGAATAAATAGCAAAAAAGCTTAAAAAATCAATATCTTCGGTTCCGCTTAACCAATAATTCTGAAATAAATTTCTAAAAATAGCTAAAATAAGGTTCTACAAACTGCATAAGATAACGTTACCAAAATCTTTTGAAAAGATGGTTAAAATTTTGAAAACGTGGTTTTTTCTTATTTTTCTTAATAATTTAAAAAGTATACAATTAAAAAATCTAAAATTTTCAGAATGTGCTCTTCTCAGAAGCGCGCCAGGGACTGCAGTTGAAGATCTTCAAGATGTTGATTGGATCCAAAGTTATTGATGACTGAATTTTGAATTTTGAATATGCTCGTAAAAATAGAGTTTTGAAGGTAGAATAAAATAGTTTGCGGTTACCGTGTATATCTTGAAGGTAGATGCTGGATGCAAAGTTTCAGGCGTCTATCTCTTCGGGTCTGCGTTTTCAGAACCACGTGTTTTTTGTTTTTTTGAAGATATCTCCGGAAGCTTGAGGTTTTTCAGGCTCCTTTGTGGTCAGGATGGAGTGCGGGGTGAACCCCCTCCCCTTTCTTCAATAAAAAGATAGGGTCGTCGATCTGGATCGAGCAGCGTTTGCGGTTAAAGATTTTTCCAAGTCACTTAACCTCTAAAAATCGAGGTTTTTCAGGAATAGTCGGCACTGCACTGCAATCCGGGTCACAATTTTCACTTGGGCTAAAAGATTTTGCTTAGCCCTACACTTAGACACCAAAATCGTGAGAATCCGATCACTTTTAACCACTTTTTTCAATTTTTAAAGCCGGAGACGGTCAAAAAACGTGGCGTTCACGGCGGCGGTTGGAGCCAGACCGGTTAGGTTAGGTTAGGTTAGGTTAGGTTAGGTTAGGTTAGGTTAGGTTAGGTTAGGTTAGGTTAGGTTAGGTTAGGTTAGGTTAGGTTAGGTTAGGTTAGGTTAGGTTAGGTTAGGTTAGGTTAGGTTAGGTTAGGTTAGGTTAGGTTAGGTTAGGTTAGGTTAGGTTAGGTTAGGTTAGGTTAGGTTAGGTTAGGTTAGGTTAGGTTAGGTTAGGTTAGGTTAGGTTAGGTTAGGTTAGGTTAGGTTAGGTTAGGTTAGGTTAGGTTAGGTTAGGTTAGGTTAGGTTAGGTTAGGTTAGGTTAGGTTAGGTTAGGTTAGGTTAGGTTAGGTTAGGTTAGGTTAGGTTAGGTTAGGTTAGGTTAGGTTAGGTTAGGTTAGGTTAGGTTAGGTTAGGTTAGGTTAGGTTAGGTTAGGTTAGGTTAGGTTAGGTTAGGTTAGGTTAGGTTAGGTTAGGTTAGGTTAGGTTAGGTTAGGTTAGGTTAGGTTAGGTTAGGTTAGGTTAGGTTAGGTTAGGTTAGGTTAGGTTAGGTTAGGTTAGGTTAGGTTAGGTTAGGTTAGGTTAGGTTAGGTTAGGTTAGGTTAGGTTAGGTTAGGTTAGGTTAGGTTAGGTTAGGTTAGGTTAGGTTAGGTTAGGTTAGGTTAGGTTAGGTTAGGTTAGGTTAGGTTAGGTTAGGTTAGGTTAGGTTAGGTTAGGTTAGGTTAGGTTAGGTTAGGTTAGGTTAGGTTAGGTTAGGTTAGGTTAGGTTAGGTTAGGTTAGGTTAGGTTAGGTTAGGTTAGGTTAGGTTAGGTTAGGTTTTTTTTTTTTTTTTTTTTTTTTTTTTTGTTGAGGCAGGAGTGGGAAATCCCCGCGGACACCTCGGCTGTCTCACCGTCTCTCTGAGACCATGAGACAGTCGAGGTAGTGTGGGACTCGAACCCACTAAAACCCACTCCTGCCCAGCCAGTGTCCCTCTGCTGTAGGCTTGCAGAGACCTTAAGTTTCCGGGATTGGCAGTTTCTTTACACAATGTTTGGTGTCGGTCCAAGCAGCATTTTGTGTTTTGTTCTGTTTTCTTACTTTGTGGTTATTAACTATTTCTTTGTTTTTTCCTTTGTTTTCCTTAATGTTTAAATCGAATTTTTAGTTACTTTATTTTGGTTGCTTCCTCTCTTTGTTTCAGTTTAATATTTATTTTCCTAATATGTGCAACTGTTTCATTTCTTAGACTATTTTCTACCCAAGTTAACTTTTTACTTATTATTTTGACTTTCATTTTTGCCCGCATTTCCTCGCATCCATTTGACTGACTGCTGCTAATAGTGTCGTCCCTCCTGTTGCCAATATTTGCAGAATATACTATATTATATTAGTCAAATTTGTACTACTTTTGGGACAGGCACAAAACAACCGCCAGTCAAATAGAGCTTCTTCCAATTCGACACAACTCAGCACTTTCACCAGGATTGACCCACCACACAGCACAATTTTTGCCAATTTCCCACGAAAGTGACCCCAATTAATACATATTAATGAGCCAACCCCGATGGTTCGCTCTGTACGTCTGCTTTTAGGCTGTGTCGAGTTGGTCTTCTCTCTGTACGTGGGAGTGGGCGCATCGACGCCTTTAGCAGTATGATATTGCAGCTCTCGCAAACGCGTCCCACTTCCCACGCACTGGGCACTCACTACTAAAGGCATTGTGTGAGTGCTCCTCCCGCTTTGCCCTGGTGCAGTTCACGCACACCGCTGGTTGGCCGCTCTGCTTTTTAGGGCAGTCCACACTAAGATGTGGACCGCCGCAGTGGCTGCATAGGTCAACCGGCTCTGTGCAAAGACGCTTGCCGTGACCGTATGCTAAGCAGCGCGTGCACTGCACCAGGGGTGTCTGGTCTTCGACTCGCACTCTCTGGAGGTCAATCCTTAGCTTGCCTCCTTCGAGTGCCCGTCCCCAGACTGCGGGGGAAACACTCAGCACAATGCTAGTTACATGGGGATTACGGGACTTCTTCCTGAACCGAACACACATTTTCTGCTCCTCGTCCCCGAGGCCGTGGAATACCTCCCGGTTCTGGTTCCTAAGGGCTTTAAGGACTTCCTCATCACTATGGACTGAAAGTACGTCCCTAAGAACCAGGAGCGGGTTACGGTTTTTCACCTCCTCGACGACGAGGTTCCCTCCGGCCTCACTGAGTCGCTTACGGAGTTTTGCCCTCTCCTCTATTGTCTCGCATCCCAGTATAATTTTTCTGTCTTTGGCTTTCCGGACTCTATCCACCCGTACCCAGCCTTCCTTTGCTTCCACTGCTTTCCTGACCTTCTCGAGGATGTCGTCCCCCGTTTCCATCTCGACTGTCGAGGAGACAATCACCGAGTGCAGCGTCGTTCGCTCCGGGACATTCGCCCCAGTATGGCTCTTATTTTTGGCAGCTACTCCCGCGTAGGTTGTCTCCTCGACACCCATCTTACTGGTCAGACTGTCTCGGAGCGAGTCCAATTTCTTGGAGTTGTCTCTCAGCTCCGAGATATGCTCCTTGATGGCATTTAAGAGCTCAGTCTGACCAGCGTGAACGTCGCCGGAAACGGGGTCCGGACTATGGTTGGCAGTGGAGGCAGGTACCGGTATGGCGGTAGGGATGGAGGGAGTCCGGTCAAGCTCCGACTCCTTAACCAGCTCAAAGAGCCTGTTTATGGCTTCGAGCACCGCAGCCTTAATGTCGGTTTTAAGGTTGCGAGAGTTGCCCAAATTGACCTTAGCCTTACTTAGGCAAGCTCTCGCCTCCGCTACACGACTGCGGTGCCCGGCCACAGAAACCTTGGGTGTTTTGGGAGCTTCTACAGTGACTCGCCGCGTCGCCGGAACTACGGGGTTGACTTGAGACGCGGGAGGACTGTCTTCTCCAAACGAGATTCGCCTCCTGGCCTCCGTGGGAGGCGGCCCTGCCCTTTCCACCGATCGCGGCGAGCCTTCGGAGCTCTGAGTCTTGGTGAGAACGGCCGGGGTGCGGAACATAATTGTTGTTGTGGAGCAGATAAGATATATGGCCCCTGTAAAGTGGGGGTCAGATCAAGGTTGGATTATCCGCTCAGAGGAGAGAGGGACCCTGGACCCTCCTGTGTTCCTGTAAAGGGGGAAAACACAACAATCAATTATGCTGAATCCCAGTAAAAGTGGGATCCAGTCAAAAATTTTTTTTTTTAAAAGATCGACGATTATATAAAACTTTAAAATTAGGTTAAAATAAAATACGTCGCTAATACTGAGCTTAAGATGTGATCCTATAGAGGGGAACAAGAAAATAAATAGGCAATAAAATTTAAAAATACTTAAAACTAGTGTAGGTTCCTTAAAAAAACAACCCTGTCCGCGCTTACAGCGACAGTCGCCCTTTAAAAGGACGAGTAAAATGAAAAATTTAAGAAAAATTTTTTCGTCAAAATCAAAGTTCTCAGCTATAGGCCACAGGGCGGGTGGGTGGGGAAATTTTTTGCGAGCTAGACGCACGTGCGGGGTATCGTTGGATCGGGCTCCGCGCGGGCTAGTCGAATATGAAATAAAAGATTTTGTGACAAGAGACAAAATTTTGAGTTATGGCCTAAAAACCAGTTTTTTACGTTAAATTTAGTGTTTTTCACCCCCACTCCGGAACTAGGGCCACGGAAAGCGGACCTGATCGCTGGAATAATTGAGGGCGGTTGCTGAGACTATTTTAAATTTGAAACGGTTAATTTAGATTAAAAAATGGCGAAGTTACTGAATTAAATGTGGTGAAATTTTGACAAAAAATTGAAAAAATGCAAAATAAGGGTAAGGGTTGAGTTTTAGGGGTTGCGATTTGTGTCAAACGATAGGCGTCCGCCTTTTTAGGTCTATTTAGCTGAAAACAGCTTCAAAATCGCACTTATAACTAAAAAGATATCGATGGTTTTCTCAAACACCTTATCCGGTATATCAATTTTTGGACTTTGTTAGAAAATTTTGAAAAAATGGTGGGTAATTTTTTGCGAGCTAGACGCACGTGCGGGGTATCGTTGGATCGGGCTCCGCGCGGGCTAGTCGAATATGAAATAAAAGATTTTGTGACAAGAGACAAAATTTTGAGTTATGGCCTAAAAACCAGTTTTTTACGTTAAATTTAGTGTTTTTCACCCCCACTCCGGAACTAGGGCCACGGAAAGCGGACCTGATCGCTGGAATAATTGAGGGCGGTTGCTGAGACTATTTTAAATTTGAAACGGTTAATTTAGATTAAAAAATGGCGAAGTTACTGAATTAAATGTGGTGAAATTTTGACAAAAAATTGAAAAAATGCAAAATAAGGGTAAGGGTTGAGTTTTAGGGGTTGCGATTTGTGTCAAACGATAGGCGTCCGCCTTTTTAGGTCTATTTAGCTGAAAACAGCTTCAAAATCGCACTTATAACTAAAAAGATATCGATCGGTTAGGTTAGGTTAGGTTAGGTTAGGTTAGGTTAGGTTAGGTTAGGTTAGGTTAGGTTAGGTTAGGTTAGGTTAGGTTAGGTTAGGTTAGGTTAGGTTAGGTTAGGTTAGGTTAGGTTAGGTTAGGTTAGGTTAGGTTAGGTTAGGTTAGGTTAGGTTAGGTTAGGTTAGGTTAGGTTAGGTTAGGTTAGGTTAGGTTAGGTTAGGTTAGGTTAGGTTAGGTTAGGTTAGGTTAGGTTAGGTTAGGTTAGGTTAGGTTAGGTTAGGTTAGGTTAGGTTAGGTTAGGTTAGGTTAGGTTAGGTTAGGTTAGGTTAGGTTAGGTTAGGTTAGGTTAGGTTAGGTTAGGTTAGGTTAGGTTAGGTTAGGTTAGGTTAGGTTAGGTTAGGTTAGGTTAGGTTAGGTTAGGTTAGGTTAGGTTAGGTTAGGTTAGGTTAGGTTAGGTTAGGTTAGGTTAGGTTAGGTTAGGTTAGGTTAGGTTAGGTTAGGTTAGGTTAGGTTAGGTTAGGTTAGGTTAGGTTAGGTTAGGTTAGGTTAGGTTAGGTTAGGTTAGGTTAGGTTAGGTTAGGTTAGGTTAGGTTAGGTTAGGTTAGGTTAGGTTAGGTTAGGTTAGGTTAGGTTAGGTTAGGTTAGGTTAGGTTAGGTTAGGTTAGGTTAGGTTAGGTTAGGTTAGGTTAGGTTAGGTTAGGTTAGGTTAGGTTAGGTTAGGTTAGGTTAGGTTAGGTTAGGTTAGGTTAGGTTAGGTTAGGTTAGGTTAGGTTAGGTTAGGTTAGGTTAGGTTAGGTTAGGTTAGGTTAGGTTAGGTTAGGTTAGGTTAGGTTAGGTTAGGTTAGGTTAGGTTAGGTTAGGTTAGGTTAGGTTAGGTTAGGTTAGGTTAGGTTAGGTTAGGTTAGGTTAGGTTAGGTTAGGTTAGGTTAGGTTAGGTTAGGTTAGGTTAGGTTAGGTTAGGTTAGGTTAGGTTAGGTTAGGTTAGGTTAGGTTAGGTTAGGTTAGGTTAGGTTAGGTTAGGTTAGGTTAGGTTAGGTTAGGTTAGGTTAGGTTAGGTTAGGTTAGGTTAGGTTAGGTTAGGTTAGGTTAGGTTAGGTTAGGTTAGGTTAGGTTAGGTTAGGTTAGGTTAGGTTAGGTTAGGTTAGGTTAGGTTAGGTTAGGTTAGGTTAGGTTAGGTTAGGTTAGGTTAGGTTAGGTTAGGTTAGGTTAGGTTAGGTTAGGTTAGGTTAGGTTAGGTTAGGTTAGGTTAGGTTAGGTTAGGTTAGGTTAGGTTAGGTTAGGTTAGGTTAGGTTAGGTTAGGTTAGGTTAGGTTAGGTTAGGTTAGGTTAGGTTAGGTTAGGTTAGGTTAGGTTAGGTTAGGTTAGGTTAGGTTAGGTTAGGTTAGGTTAGGTTAGGTTAGGTTAGGTTAGGTTAGGTTAGGTTAGGTTAGGTTAGGTTAGGTTAGGTTAGGTTAGGTTAGGTTAGGTTAGGTTAGGTTAGGTTAGGTTAGGTTAGGTTAGGTTAGGTTAGGTTAGGTTAGGTTAGGTTAGGTTAGGTTAGGTTAGGTTAGGTTAGGTTAGGTTAGGTTAGGTTAGGTTAGGTTAGGTTAGGTTAGGTTAGGTTAGGTTAGGTTAGGTTAGGTTAGGTTAGGTTAGGTTAGGTTAGGTTAGGTTAGGTTAGGTTAGGTTAGGTTAGGTTAGGTTAGGTTAGGTTAGGTTAGGTTAGGTTAGGTTAGGTTAGGTTAGGTTAGGTTAGGTTAGGTTAGGTTAGGTTAGGTTAGGTTAGGTTAGGTTAGGTTAGGTTAGGTTAGGTTAGGTTAGGTTAGGTTAGGTTAGGTTAGGTTAGGTTAGGTTAGGTTAGGTTAGGTTAGGTTAGGTTAGGTTAGGTTAGGTTAGGTTAGGTTAGGTTAGGTTAGGTTAGGTTAGGTTAGGTTAGGTTAGGTTAGGTTAGGTTAGGTTAGGTTAGGTTAGGTTAGGTTAGGTTAGGTTAGGTTAGGTTAGGTTAGGTTAGGTTAGGTTAGGTTAGGTTAGGTTAGGTTAGGTTAGGTTAGGTTAGGTTAGGTTAGGTTAGGTTAGGTTAGGTTAGGTTAGGTTAGGTTAGGTTAGGTTAGGTTAGGTTAGGTTAGGTTAGGTTAGGTTAGGTTAGGTTAGGTTAGGTTAGGTTAGGTTAGGTTAGGTTAGGTTAGGTTAGGTTAGGTTAGGTTAGGTTAGGTTAGGTTAGGTTAGGTTAGGTTAGGTTAGGTTAGGTTAGGTTAGGTTAGGTTAGGTTAGGTTAGGTTAGGTTAGGTTAGGTTAGGTTAGGTTAGGTTAGGTTAGGTTAGGTTAGGTTAGGTTAGGTTAGGTTAGGTTAGGTTAGGTTAGGTTAGGTTAGGTTAGGTTAGGTTAGGTTAGGTTAGGTTAGGTTAGGTTAGGTTAGGTTAGGTTAGGTTAGGTTAGGTTAGGTTAGGTTAGGTTAGGTTAGGTTAGGTTAGGTTAGGTTAGGTTAGGTTAGGTTAGGTTAGGTTAGGTTAGGTTAGGTTAGGTTAGGTTAGGTTAGGTTAGGTTAGGTTAGGTTAGGTTAGGTTAGGTTAGGTTAGGTTAGGTTAGGTTAGGTTAGGTTAGGTTAGGTTAGGTTAGGTTAGGTTAGGTTAGGTTAGGTTAGGTTAGGTTAGGTTAGGTTAGGTTAGGTTAGGTTAGGTTAGGTTAGGTTAGGTTAGGTTAGGTTAGGTTAGGTTAGGTTAGGTTAGGTTAGGTTAGGTTAGGTTAGGTTAGGTTAGGTTAGGTTAGGTTAGGTTAGGTTAGGTTAGGTTAGGTTAGGTTAGGTTAGGTTAGGTTAGGTTAGGTTAGGTTAGGTTAGGTTAGGTTAGGTTAGGTTAGGTTAGGTTAGGTTAGGTTAGGTTAGGTTAGGTTAGGTTAGGTTAGGTTAGGTTAGGTTAGGTTAGGTTAGGTTAGGTTAGGTTAGGTTAGGTTAGGTTAGGTTAGGTTAGGTTAGGTTAGGTTAGGTTAGGTTAGGTTAGGTTAGGTTAGGTTAGGTTAGGTTAGGTTAGGTTAGGTTAGGTTAGGTTAGGTTAGGTTAGGTTAGGTTAGGTTAGGTTAGGTTAGGTTAGGTTAGGTTAGGTTAGGTTAGGTTAGGTTAGGTTAGGTTAGGTTAGGTTAGGTTAGGTTAGGTTAGGTTAGGTTAGGTTAGGTTAGGTTAGGTTAGGTTAGGTTAGGTTAGGTTAGGTTAGGTTAGGTTAGGTTAGGTTAGGTTAGGTTAGGTTAGGTTAGGTTAGGTTAGGTTAGGTTAGGTTAGGTTAGGTTAGGTTAGGTTAGGTTAGGTTAGGTTAGGTTAGGTTAGGTTAGGTTAGGTTAGGTTAGGTTAGGTTAGGTTAGGTTAGGTTAGGTTAGGTTAGGTTAGGTTAGGTTAGGTTAGGTTAGGTTAGGTTAGGTTAGGTTAGGTTAGGTTAGGTTAGGTTAGGTTAGGTTAGGTTAGGTTAGGTTAGGTTAGGTTAGGTTAGGTTAGGTTAGGTTAGGTTAGGTTAGGTTAGGTTAGGTTAGGTTAGGTTAGGTTAGGTTAGGTTAGGTTAGGTTAGGTTAGGTTAGGTTAGGTTAGGTTAGGTTAGGTTAGGTTAGGTTAGGTTAGGTTAGGTTAGGTTAGGTTAGGTTAGGTTAGGTTAGGTTAGGTTAGGTTAGGTTAGGTTAGGTTAGGTTAGGTTAGGTTAGGTTAGGTTAGGTTAGGTTAGGTTAGGTTAGGTTAGGTTAGGTTAGGTTAGGTTAGGTTAGGTTAGGTTAGGTTAGGTTAGGTTAGGTTAGGTTAGGTTAGGTTAGGTTAGGTTAGGTTAGGTTAGGTTAGGTTAGGTTAGGTTAGGTTAGGTTAGGTTAGGTTAGGTTAGGTTAGGTTAGGTTAGGTTAGGTTAGGTTAGGTTAGGTTAGGTTAGGTTAGGTTAGGTTAGGTTAGGTTAGGTTAGGTTAGGTTAGGTTAGGTTAGGTTAGGTTAGGTTAGGTTAGGTTAGGTTAGGTTAGGTTAGGTTAGGTTAGGTTAGGTTAGGTTAGGTTAGGTTAGGTTAGGTTAGGTTAGGTTAGGTTAGGTTAGGTTAGGTTAGGTTAGGTTAGGTTAGGTTAGGTTAGGTTAGGTTAGGTTAGGTTAGGTTAGGTTAGGTTAGGTTAGGTTAGGTTAGGTTAGGTTAGGTTAGGTTAGGTTAGGTTAGGTTAGGTTAGGTTAGGTTAGGTTAGGTTAGGTTAGGTTAGGTTAGGTTAGGTTAGGTTAGGTTAGGTTAGGTTAGGTTAGGTTAGGTTAGGTTAGGTTAGGTTAGGTTAGGTTAGGTTAGGTTAGGTTAGGTTAGGTTAGGTTAGGTTAGGTTAGGTTAGGTTAGGTTAGGTTAGGTTAGGTTAGGTTAGGTTAGGTTAGGTTAGGTTAGGTTAGGTTAGGTTAGGTTAGGTTAGGTTAGGTTAGGTTAGGTTAGGTTAGGTTAGGTTAGGTTAGGTTAGGTTAGGTTAGGTTAGGTTAGGTTAGGTTAGGTTAGGTTAGGTTAGGTTAGGTTAGGTTAGGTTAGGTTAGGTTAGGTTAGGTTAGGTTAGGTTAGGTTAGGTTAGGTTAGGTTAGGTTAGGTTAGGTTAGGTTAGGTTAGGTTAGGTTAGGTTAGGTTAGGTTAGGTTAGGTTAGGTTAGGTTAGGTTAGGTTAGGTTAGGTTAGGTTAGGTTAGGTTAGGTTAGGTTAGGTTAGGTTAGGTTAGGTTAGGTTAGGTTAGGTTAGGTTAGGTTAGGTTAGGTTAGGTTAGGTTAGGTTAGGTTAGGTTAGGTTAGGTTAGGTTAGGTTAGGTTAGGTTAGGTTAGGTTAGGTTAGGTTAGGTTAGGTTAGGTTAGGTTAGGTTAGGTTAGGTTAGGTTAGGTTAGGTTAGGTTAGGTTAGGTTAGGTTAGGTTAGGTTAGGTTAGGTTAGGTTAGGTTAGGTTAGGTTAGGTTAGGTTAGGTTAGGTTAGGTTAGGTTAGGTTAGGTTAGGTTAGGTTAGGTTAGGTTAGGTTAGGTTAGGTTAGGTTAGGTTAGGTTAGGTTAGGTTAGGTTAGGTTAGGTTAGGTTAGGTTAGGTTAGGTTAGGTTAGGTTAGGTTAGGTTAGGTTAGGTTAGGTTAGGTTAGGTTAGGTTAGGTTAGGTTAGGTTAGGTTAGGTTAGGTTAGGTTAGGTTAGGTTAGTTAGGTTAGGTTAGGTTAGGTTAGGTTAGGTTAGGTTAGGTTAGGTTAGGTTAGGTTAGGTTAGGTTAGGTTAGGTTAGGTTAGGTTAGGTTAGGTTAGGTTAGGTTGGTTAGGTTAGGTTAGGTTAGGTTAGGTTAGGTTAGGTTAGGTTAGGTTAGGTTAGGTTAGGTTAGGTTAGGGGTTGGTTAGGTTAGGTTAGGTTAGGTTAGGTTTAGGTTAGGTTAGGTTAGGTTAGGTTAGGTTAGGTTAGGTTAGGTTAGGTTGGTAGGTTAGGTTAGGTTAGGTTAGGTTAGGTTAGGTTAGGTTAGGTTAGGTTAGGTTAGGTAGGTTTAGGTTAGGTTTGGTTAGGTTAGGTTAGGTTAGGTTAGGTTAGGTTAGGTTAGGTTAGGTTAGGTTAGGTTAGTAGTTAGGGTTAGGTTAGGTTAGGTTAGGTTTAGGTTAGGTAGGTTAGGTTAGGTTAGGTGTAGGTTAGGTTAGGTTAGGTTAGGTTAGGTTAGTAGGTTAGGTTAGGGTTAGGTTAGGTTAGGTTAGGTTAGGTTAGGTTAGGTTAGGTTAGGTTAGGTTAGGTTAGGTTAGGTTAGGTTAGG